>JAOBYK010338355.1:0-17671 GCA_025434845.1 Phenganax subtilis | reverse complement strand
ACATTAACTGTGTAAATTTTCAATGATCCTATTTGCACGGATGCCATTACTCTTTCAATTCATTCAAATATGAAGAATTTATATGTTCATGGAAATGGTTAAAAATAGCTATACATCAGTCAACTTCCGTTGTTCATGCGTTATAAATATCACTTCCTCGATAAAATTCACAAGTAATATAGGTGATGTGTAATTTCATTATTCAGCCTAAATCAAATTCTATCTACCAACAAGCGTTTTGAAACAAATAGATGTCTCAGTAGGACTTAGTAACTCGAGAAGTGAAGGTTTTTAAATTGAAATATGCTTACGCTAATATTTATTTTTTAAAATCAAATTAAATAATCGCAAAAAATTGAGCTGCTAATATTTCATTCGAATTGACATTTCATTCAGCTTAACACCCAAAACGATTTGCGTATGAATTAAAGGAAGACTTCTATCGTGCAAATTGATTAGCTTCCCTCGATATGAAAACGGTATGGACAAGTTTTAGGACGATTTAGTCCCTGAACTTGTCTGTTTGGTTGCCCATCGATTTAAACTACGTTTAATGTACCTCTAGAAAAAGCCCTTTGTCCTCTCAATCAGTCACAAAAATTTCCTATGCTTGACCTCGAATTCCAGTCAGTGGTGGCCTGTCCACGTGTGTACACGCTGCCATGCAAAATATCTTTATATTTTGGCTAGTCTGGTCTGCCCTCCGTATACAAATACCACGCCTATGGTTCAGAAGCTGTCAAATGTATCTTGCATTTGTATGGACAAATGGCCGATTAAAAAGATCAATGTTCTCAGGCATTTTCTGCTGGTAATAGTGAACAGAATTGTGGGACTTCCAGTCTCTCAATTGGTGGGCGGTAGTGTTACGTAACTTTGTAATTTTTTGTCACAGCATGACAAGCCGACAATTTTGAAAAGTAAAGTAAAAGGCGAATTCCAAATGGACAAACATCGTGAGAATACAATTTATGATTTAAAACATAACGCAGATTCAAACATTTGCGACCTCTTTTCAGTGTTATCTTCAGGCCAAAGATGACTTCGAAATAAACTCAAAAATTTACAGTCTCAATCTGTGTTTTCTCAATGTTTCTTTTCCATTCGGAATTTGTTTGTTTAGTTTACTTTTGCCTCAACGTTATGCAACGTTTGAAGCGCTACATGAGTTGAGTCGGACGTCGGCAAAGACCTGGGGTATCGAATTGCGATGAATTGTTTTGAATAATTGAAAGTGTGATCCTTGTGAGAGTATTGTAGCGCTACAATCAATAAACAATATTCTATCAAACCTGGGATTTATAATTGGAGGCAATCAGATAAGGAAAGTGGAAAACAATACATTTTTAGGCGCAATTATCGACCAAAACCTTACATGGATGATTCTGTTAAAAGCAATGTAAAAACACTTCAAAGCAAATAGCTCTTCGCCCTTCCTACCAAGAGCCAAGAGTGCATGACAGAGAATGCCCTTAATCAGATGTTCAGCTCTTTCGTTTTAATACATTTTATATCCTGCTCAACAGTATGGATCTACAAACTTGTGTCAAAATTGAGCTAATCACGAAAATTCAAAAAAAGAAATATTTATTAGAAACTTAAACTTCTACATTGGAAGTGCAAAGATCGTCAAAAAATTGCAATGGCCACAAATTGAAAACATTTACCTACGTTGTGACGAACAGTTGACTTTAAAAGCAATATGCAGAATAACATAACTAACTTTGCTGTTTAGCATAGCTCATAACAATAACTTTGTACTAGGACACAATAATTGAAGGCCTAATTTATACCATGGCGGAGCTCTAACTTTGTAAAAAAATAGTTTTTATACCGTCCTGCAGTGTCTTGCTACAGCTCTAAACGTTTATTATGTACAACTGTATTAGATATAACCCTGCTCATATATAGAAATTTAGCGTTAATACTTAGAATATGATATGGCACGGCCGTTTGAAGAACAGTCGACTGAGAAGTTACCGTAATTTACGGACTTTAACACGTAAAACAGAGTTTACCAATGTTTTGAATCTTACAAAAATACTTTGGGATATTTTGTTTATTTTATTTTCGCGCGATTTCAGGTACTCGTGCAATTATTATAGGCACTTTTAGATGGACGTTTACGGCGAACCACTAACTGCGAACGGCAAACTTTAAATCACATTTGATTGTAATATGAACAGTTTTGTAGAGCGAAGTTGCGAAATCACGCTTCAGTTAGGTTCCCGTAACATCGAACAACTGACATAGTTGACTTCAAAATGCGACTTAAACTTTGCTGTTTGCAGTCAGCGGTTCACCGCGAACGTCAATCTAAAATTCTCTATTAGGGAACTTTAGATTCGCTACGGCTACGAAATCTAGTACAACCACGGGATTTTCTCCGTCAAATATCTTAGACCACAGGCCTTTTATCGGCGTTTCTTTTACATAGCATATCTTTATAATAACAGTTGAGCAAGACCACTTACTTTTATACGTTTTTAGTAGCAGATATTTGACGGAAAACATCGCATAGTCGTACTATAGGTTTCGTAACCGTAGTGAAGCTCCCCCTATTGCTTGCTGAGCAACGTCAGCAGCTATACTTTCGTACTGAACCTCAACCAACATTAGCCTCAGAGCAATCAAGACTGAGAAATTATACAAAATTTATAATAATAACAATAATAATAGTATTAATGATTAGACGACTTGTATACGTCTTGATAATTCCACATTAGACTAAGTTATCATGCAGGAGCCAGTTGTTCGTACGCCGTTTAGCTTAAACGGCGTATAAGTTCAAAATATAGATCATATTTATGTCTTTCCTGAACAACGAAATGGAAAGTTTTTATTAACTGAATACAATAATTATGTATTTACCCATAGTTTTACTAAATAATATTTGATTTTAAAAGCTTAGAAGAAGTGTGGGAATGTTTTTGAGTTCTGACTTATCCACTGTTTAAGCTAAACGGCGTACGAACAACCGGCATCAGTGGGTTATTAAAACTTATAGAATTAAAACGAATAGTGAATCCAGATGATACCATAATTTAAATGTCTGCTCTGTCGATTGCGATGCGTACAATCTCACCAAATATCAGTCAATGTATGTGTTTGTAGTGATCATTTCAACAGAGCTGAATTCTTTCCAGTAGCTTTTACATCATATTGAAAGTCGTTCGTATTTTCATCTGAAAAAAAGACGTAAAATATGTGGTCACCGTGTGCTCGTGTAGAAGTTGTGAAAAAGTTTCTCGAAAAACTGCCGTCTTGAGGTATAATAACAAAATTTGCTGCAGATATGCTCTTGGAAAAAATGTGTAATTCTTAACAAGCATGAACCCATGCTTGTACTCAAGTATTCTACTCTAGCTTAGCCCTTGAAGCTTTTCATCACTCGTCAATATAAGAAAAAGTCGTTGATATAATATATGGAAGTTCGGCTTCTTTTTAATTTCTACCATACGTGCAGCATTAACCGCTCAAAAAACATTAGCAAGTCATGACTTGTTCGACATTGTGGTAATTAGTAATAGTGAGAGAAAAACTAGCGAGACATTGGACTTTTGTCGTTTGGGGGTAATCCCGTGATTAGAAGCAATAGTGGTGGAAAATTCTCCTGTAGCAGTCTTCAATACAAACTGTATAGTTGTAGTACTATATCTTAAATATTCTTTCAAATCTCGGCAATAATGGCTTCAATAATCTTATGCTAACTTATTGAATCTACATGTCCAATATTGTTTTTAGGGATTTGCATAATTGACAGGCTTTTAAAAATATGGCTGCAATTTTTTGCTTTCAACAAACAGTGTGAAACTTACAGAAAATTGTAGTTTGGCCTAGAAAGTTGATTACCGGTAATCACAATGTGTGTGTTTCGGACTACAATCTTTCAGCGTTTTGTCATCACCTGCTATTGATACTGTTTGCTTTTAGACCTGTCACGTTTCAATGGTGCCATAATTGGTCCTCAAAAAAGTGTCAAAATGTTGAATCATATTAGGTAACACCTTGGTTCATGCATGTGGATGTTAAAAAGGACAGTGAAATCATTTAAACATCGTCAAGCTGAGTTACGGATCTCGCCCCATTAACTTCCTGTTAAAACTGGTTCGTTGCAATACTGTTCCATACAACGATATTCCGTTGAAACGTTAATTGCAACTATACGACATTGGAAATGAAACCAGATTGTTTAATGTCTTGCTCAAACATCAAGTTAACTGTTCTAGGAAAGAAATGTTTTGCTAGTCTCAACAAAATAAATAGATCTTTTTGCTTATATGCTGTTTATCTATGAAAGACAAATCCATATTTAACGAGTAAGTATCGCTTTGATGTTGTGACCACTGTTTATAACATAAATTGAACAAACTTTGGTAATTCCGTGTTTTAGAATTTCGTTTATTTCATCGTTTTTTGTCTTGTTTGTTGTTTCGTGCAACATGTTATCATATATGGTGTAATTGTAATTGGTTTCGTTAACTTTTAACGTAAACTAATAGCGTTTTGGTTGACCATATTCAAGGAATGAACATTTTTCAATTTCTCAAACTGGACGAAATTTCACTTACTATTTTGCTCGAACTCTACCTACGCAGTAAACCCAAGCTGTGTTACTATCGGGGAGCTGAAAACGTCAGTCGTTATGTTGTGAAATCGGAGATGCCGCTTTTTGAAGATGCCTGTCAACTTGGATCCTGTCATACGACCGTCTTGTTAATACGACCACCCCGTTAGTTCGACCTCTTCGTTTTCCTGAAAAACACGTGTGTACTTTTCTTATCTAAAGAATCTGTTAATATGACCATCTTGTTAACGCGATCAACGACCACTTTTTGATGTCTCCGATTTTTTAACACGACACTCGATCACACGTACACGTAGATGACATCGAACGATTCGGTACAGTCGTTTGTCCTCTTTTGTGTCCACGAAATCGACTGAAGCTGACAGTTTTGTACATTAATAAGAGAACATAGTAGAGATTCCGAATTTCCGATTTCAGATTTTTTGCTAACTTAATCAAACAGTGTGTACAGTTAAAAAAAATGCATTTTTGAATTTTAAATGTCGTTGATATTGCGCATATTACAGTTTTAAATGAACTATGGACTGTTTTGAGGAAGTCATTAAAAATTATCTGTGCAGTAACTTGATCCCGACTCCCATTAATTGATACAACCACCCCGTTAATACGACTACAATATTTTAGCAGAACGGTGTCCTAGAATCCGGCAAAAAGTACGCGGATGTAATTACTGACTTATCCTGGCAATTATACAAAGCTTTTGTCACAAGTTTTTATTTTTGATAGTAATTATTCTGGCACACTTTCAAATGTCGTCTTACATGCACGATGCACGGAGTAAGAAATTATTCGAGCTTGACCATTTCAATTAAGTTCAAAACCAATACCGACTCGAACAATATTGATTCAAAGGTCGAACTTCAAAAAGGTCGACCTTTGAACCACGTGGTTATTGCGTGCGGTACACGGCCTGCTCGCAGGCTGCCGGGTGTTTGAGCTAGTCTATTGCTGTCTTATTACACGTTTAACTTCCGTGAGGAAGTTTTTTCCTTGCATTGTTAAAGTTCTAATTTTTTCAAACGGTATTTCTTACAATATTTCATTCCTGAACCATGTAAAGGCAGAATGCCAGCGAAAATTTCTAAAAAGTGCTTACTCTCTTTCAGAACTGTTGCTTGGCAACGAAGACCCCCTACACCCAGTAGATAAAAAGGCCAGCGCAACTGAATTACCTTCAGACCGCAGAGAGGTTTCGACGAGCAAGGAACATTGGCAAAACTTCGAAAAAGGTTAGTTAGATATTGTTGTATTTGTGCATGCTACTTTTATAATCAGTTAACCTTAGTTTTGACATTATTTTTTGCGCGTTAGCTAATGGAAAATATTTAAATAGCTTAGCCGGTTTCAAGAATTTTAATGAAAAGCGAGTGTTCAGTGGTCATATTATCTTTGTTTGCAAAGTCACGCGAAAAAAGTCATGAATATCTGCAGGTCATTAGAAAAATGCCGGTACATATCATTTTGGAAAGTTTTTTCGCAAGTTTGTGGCAAACCGGTTTAAATTGATATTTGAAAAGTGCTTTCCTGAGTTTCATTCTGATTTTTTATAGCTTCGAGTGTGCAAACTTAACTTTAAACTATATTGCTCGTTTTTTAATGATTGCATGTAATTATAAAAGAATGTATACTTTCACTAATGTGTGTCGGTAGGCTGTTAATTTTTATGCCGTTTGCAGTTGAATAGGTTTTTTGTGCTTTGCACAAATTGGCAAGTTTTCCGATAATCTTTGGCAACGACACATTTCGTATACAGTAACGAAAATACTATTCTTAAGATGCGCATTTTTGTCATTATTTACTACAATGCATTGTGAGAAAGGCGTTCTTTCATGACAAATTTCCGTCCATTCCTAGCTCAAGTTTTCTAACTGCGTTATACCAAGATTTTGCATCTAGCTCTTGTCGCATGGGCGTCACGTCTTCAATGCTTTAAAATCCATTTAATTTTTTTTTGCATGCAGAAAAACAAACGAACAGACAAAGAGAATGAACAACAACAGCCGAAGATGACTGCTATGTACCCTGATTAATTAACTGATTCTTGTCCGCGGTAGAAAAACGGGCATGCATGAAATTGTGCGGGTAGCCCTGGTATTAGTTTATCTTAATTAAAAGTATACTTGCGTTCTTAGGAAAATAATAGCAAAAACACTTATAGCCTCCAAAAACGATCAAAATTCCACGAACTTGACATTCTGGCATATTAATTGAAATAATATAATTTATTTCCTGTTTTTTGGATTTGCAGGATTTTGTACAACTCTTAGGAGATGATATTCAAAAGTTGTTAATTATTACGCTTGAACTTTAGACACTTTCTGTTAGGAATCAACGAGTTTGTACTTTAACCGCCATATAGCGGCAAAATTTTGCAGTTCGTGGCCCTCACGCGTGTACAGAATGATAATGAAGAAACATGACGTCACGCAACGTTACGCATTTTTATCACAGCGTGCGAAGGTCGCCGAAGACGTGATCGAATTATGATCATTTATGTTGCATAATAGCGCTACTAAGTCAAGCACCATCATTGCTCGGGAAATGTTTTGCGAGCTTTTTATAACAAAACTCAAAAAAAAAGTTTTATCTTTTTTTGTGTTTTGTTTGTTCCACAATCTAAATGGTAATTGTAGTGTGGCGCAGCACACAATTGCATTGCATGACTAGTGAATTGTTCATTTTGGGTGGTAAAAAAGTACTATTCCGAAAAACATTTGAAAAAACTAAAATCACTTTTGATGTTCAACGCTAAAACCGAAACAACTGTACATGCAAGATGCATAGATCAATTCATTCGTCAGATGGGTAGAGCAGTTGTGCTTTTCAATTCAAAAATAACACCAGATTTCTATATTTCAAGGACACCAACATGCCTCGAAGAACAATTGGACAGTGGTTTAGGAAATACTTCCTTGAAGGTGGGTTTAATATAATTTGTACAAAAATCTATTTCTTATCTCGTTCATTGGTTTCAACAGGGACGTTAAGATTCTACGTCGCGAGCTTAACGACGCACGCGTCGGATCGAGCACGTTTCGTTTCAAATACAAAATCACAAGCGCTCAACTATACATTTGTGTTGTTATAGCAGTCTACATCACGAATCTAACACCAGGAAACTTTTCCTGAAATTGAGAATGAAAAACTTGTGATTTGTCTCGGGTACAAAGTTCACCTTGTTGTAAGACTTGTGTTTTCGAAAGTCACGTCGCCCTTACAAAAACTAGAATCAGGATGCGGTACATAAATTTCTTCAAACATAGCTGCGGCTGTTTCCGATGTTGTTGGATGCGTAATATCACTGAAAAGTTACTGTATTGTCAGTAATGCTGTATTTCAGTTTGTAAACAA
Source organism: Phenganax subtilis (assembly GCA_025434845.1). Taxonomy (NCBI): domain Eukaryota; kingdom Metazoa; phylum Cnidaria; class Anthozoa; order Malacalcyonacea; family Clavulariidae; genus Phenganax; species Phenganax subtilis. The sequence continues at coordinate 9,732 of JAOBYK010338355.1, read as the reverse complement.
TATTTTAATGATAATGTAAACCCGATATTCACGGTCGCGTCGCTGAGCTCCCGTCGTAGAAGCTTTAAGATCCCTACTGTTTAAAAGGATCTTAATCCACGACTCGTGAAAATGAAATACCTCCGGGTTCACTTTTTAGCATGATTTTTTTTTAAATCGAAGTTTCAATGTTGGCATGTTAAAATAGAATCAAAGCTACTCAAAAATGGATTCAACTCTCATCTAGCCCTAAGACTGATCTGATTTTAGTTGAAGAGTGGGATATTTTTTCTTAAACATCTACGATCATGATTAATTGTAGAATGACGTTAATCGTAAACTTTTAGTTGGGTGTTTTTGTATATGCATGGTCGTGACTGAGAAATAACATTATGCAAAAAGCAAGGATATTAAAATCTCTTTAATTTTGCCGAACTATAGTAGCTTTTTTTTTCATCGTGAAAAAACATTTCTTAATTTTCCATATTTTCATTTTAGGTCAGGCACTAAAAAGTAGCCAAACAGAAGCGCTCGAGAATTTAGATCCGAATGCTCCATGGTACAAAAAAGTTCTGGTGAAACATCGTCGCATTGTCGGAGTACTAATTCCTTTCAGTCTCATCCATTTTGTCTGGTGGTCGGCTGCAATATCAAACAATTTCTTTCAATATTTTCCTAAAAGATATCCTATGACAATTACTATGATTTTTGGAGGAATTGTTGCAGGTAAGCCGTCGATTGCTTGTCATCAATTAAATTCATTATATATAATTATGAAGTCGTTATTTTTATAATCTTTTTTTTTCAAAATTGTAAGACAAGAGCAAGAATTATTTCATGACACCTGCCTTGCAACGTAAAGGTTTTTCAAAACAGCTTTTTGTCCAAAATGTACCAATAAGTCGTTTGCGTACGTCCCGTTCGCACGCTTCCGTAATTTTTATTTTGTTCTAAGAGCTCCTTTTTATTTGAAAACAGTTCTAGTTTGCGTAGTTTGAATAAACATCTGTAGAAAGGGTCCCTCTGTGATGAGTAGAAATCCTACCCAGCGTTATAAACGAGGTTAAATATCAAAATAGGTCATTTCCTCGTAATATGTCGGTCTGGAATAGTACCGTTAGCCATTACTTGATGCTTCAAAAATTTGCAAATTATAACCGTAATATAAGACTTGTAAAAGAAATTTCTAAGCTTGCCAGCCAGCGCTTTTACAATTTTCTCCCGAATTTTGATGAAGTCAAGATAAAGTTTGTCTTCTTGACATTAACTCCTTCCTGGGCGAAAGTATTTTTCTGATTTTCATAAATTTTCGTTCTAATATTAGCTTTATTTCAATCATAGGCATGACGAGTGAAGGTGGTGGTGCTGTTGCATTTCCAGTTATGACTTTAGCGTTCAATATTGCACCTTCGATTGCTCGAGACTTTTCGATGATGATTCAGGGTACCGGAATGAGCTGTGCCACATTTGCTATACTATGGATGAGAATCCAATTGGAATATCGCGCAATTATATTCTGTCTCTCGGGAGCATTCTTTGGGATCATTCTCGGACTTGAATTTATTGATCCAAACCTCACACCACCTCAAAAGAAAATGGCGTTTGTCAGCATTTGGTTTTCTTTTGCCTTTGCCTTGTTCCTTCTCAATCGTTACCACAAACGCAAAACATTCAAGATAATTCCTGACTTCCGTCCATGGAAAGCCGTTGCTCTCGTGTTCACAGGATTCCTGGGAGGAATCTTTACGTCCGTAGCTGGAAGTGGTCTTGATATTTGTAGTTTCAGTATCCTCACATTGCTGTTTAGAGTCTCGGAAAAAACAGCAACTCCTACGTCAGTTGTATTAATGGCAGCAAACTCTCTGCTTGGTGTTTATTGGCGACAGGTAGTTATGCAGGAGGTCGACCCCGAGGCTTGGAAATATCTTGCAGTTTGTGGCGAAATCGTGGTCTTAGCTGCTCCGACGGGCAGTGTACTTGGCAGCCATTTCCATCGCCAAGTCCTTGCAGCGTGTATATACATCATAGACACGGTTTCACTAATAGGTGCATTTGCTATTGTGAAGTTAACCCCAGCTCTCATTGGAGTCTCAATCGCTTTTATCGTTTTTGGCTTCATGTTCTTTGGTTTCCTGAGTTATGCTGGACAACGTCTTTTGAATAACCTGTCGGAAGAGGCTGATAAGGTGGAAGAAGAGCCGTCTGTAAGTGATGACACTCCTGATGTTGAGAAAAACCCTACTACTGGAACGAATAATCAAGCTTACATGGCCTCCGATGAGAAAGCTGAAGAAGCTCATCGAGAAATGGCTGCTGTTCCAGTGAATGAGACAACATCGAGAAGCAACTTGAAAGCTGATTTTGACAAAAGGAATGGCAACACGTCTACCTACCTATGAAATACAACCAATGCATGAATTTTATCTTTTGAGCCAGGGGCGTCATATTCACTTTACCTAAATTTTGTACAGTTTGTATGGCCGTACCCTAAAGACTGTTTTTACCCAACAAATACGAATGCACTTCCGAAAAAGACACTGTCCTATATGTAAAGCGTTATCTGTTTATCGCTTGAAGGACGATATTGTAATTGTCACAAGTCAGCGCAGTGAACCAAGGGCATAAATGATATCGTTCCGAGAGAAATAAAACTTTAGATATCGCCTTTCTCAGGATCAGAAAAATTAAATATTACGCCATTGCAACAATTAACACAAAACACAATCATTTTCATTTCTAACGAATAATCGAGATTTACCAACCACTAGTAATTATGTAGAAATATGCACAATATATCGAATGTATTTAATCCATGTAAATTTCTAAGAGTATGCAAACATACTTTATTATTTGCTGTTGTATAATTAAGCGATAGCTGTAGAACTTGATGTTATTTAGCCGAAGATTATTAGCTAGGCCGCGTGTTTGAAATATTTAATCATCAAACTATTTATCTATTACCACAAACACAAATATCCGAACAATATGACAATATGCCAAGCAATCTCTTGCTGTAATTTATGTTTCCTATGAAACACTCAGTTTCTTTTTACTAATTAAAAGCTACTTTTGTGTACATGTATATGCATGTGATAATACAGTAAAGTCACTTGGGTGTTAATAAGCATTTTTATAAATTAGACTTTTGTTCTCATTTGCGATAGGCCAAGAATTCCCAGGTTATTCTCAAAGTAACGAATTGGTCTAGCTTGGAACGCTGCGCACCTGGCTTCCACTTTGCCAACTGGCTCCTTCAACTTGTATGCCTGAAAAATGAAGGGCCGCAGAGAATGAACCCCGTGCAATTTATCAGCGAACCCTCCTGTTAACTTACTCCGCTTCTGCTCCGTGTCCAAGATGTCTTTTTATCGAAGCTTTGTCAAAAAACACGTATCAGTGTATAGTAGTTGGTGTTTGAACGCTTTGCAGCCTGTTTTGCAGTTAGTAAAAGCCTGTTTTCCAAGCGGAAAATAAAGCTAGCGACGTGATTGGTTCGCTTAACACGTTTTCGCAGCAAAATATATTGCTAACCAATCAGTTTGTCAGATTTACTTTCTGCTCGCAAATTTCTGCTGCAGTAAGATTACATCTGGTCACAGAATAAAGATTAGTAACAGAAGGGCCACCCAACAGTGTCCTCCTTTTTTTTCATACCAGAATATGCAGTTGACTTGCCAGAAAGCGGTCACATACCTTGAACACTTTGACGTTTCTGTCCTTGCGCATCGCCTTTTATGGATGCTGGCCGAATTTTCCTAGCAAGTCAATTACCTTTTCGGGCCAACAGACACACTTTACTGGTTTTGGGCCACACGCACCTAGTGTGGCAAGTAAACTGCATAATTTTTTTGTATCGAAAACATGGACAAGTTGCACCGCAGAGTGACCCTTTTGTTACTGATCTTTATTCTGTGACCTCGCACGTGGTGATTACAGTGAACTATGTGCATGGAATTGATGGAAAGCTTACTGCAGCAAAAGGGTGAAGCCAGAGATGGCGGAAATTGAACGCATTCTTGTGCGTCAGTTTCAGTGCCCTTATCAACGCGGTGAACTTTTTGATGGGACACGTCAGAAAGGGTATTGAAACTGATGCTCAAGAATGCCTTCAAGATCCGTCCTCTTTGTCTTCACTTTTTGATCACGCAATTGACTGAAGTCTCCTTCTATGTTTATAGCAGTGCTTTATAGCTCTCTTGGGTATTCAACAAGGTAATCACCAACATCAGTGTGCGAAACATTGAGCGGTTCTGCCCTCGATCTTCGGAAACCGTTCTTAATCAATCTTCGTAATCCAATCTCTTCCTGGTGTATCTATTTTAGATGGTTGTACACAGCAGTGACAGCACTACATGTGCTTCTGTTTCGCGATGTTTGTCGAAGTGATTGGCCGATTGTATTTGAATTCTTTTTGTCATAAATCGTTGCTACTTGTCTATATTTAGGACGGTGCAAAAGCAAAACTGTCAATTGTTGTTTCTGCGTGAGGCTTCGTACAGTATTTTAAACGTTTTTAAAAAGTATGTATAGGTCATCACGGACTCGAGGCCCAAGGTATTTTGGAGGAATGCTGTATCTGTTCAGACGAACGAGATTGGAATGAGACACGCTAGTATGTCATGAAAGTCACGAATACAATGTCGCCGGGCTTGAAGGTAAATGAATACTTCTGTTTGTAGTGTACAATGTTTTATCATGGACAATTTGTCAAGGGGCTGGGTCTGAGCAATTCTCTCACCAATGACCAACATTTACAGAATAATTCATTTGCTTTATTATACACGTCTAATTCAGCAAAAATTGGTTATCATATATGCTGATAATATCAAATGATTACAGTGATTAGATTTCTTCATTCTAGCTACATTGCAGTTTAGTGGACACCAGGTTAGGGCTGGTAGAGTTACAAGCTCAGCATTCTTTTTGTAATATATTTTGTGGATGAAACGCTAGTGTACATATGAATTGATTGCTGTGTGTTCAACAGGCTGAAAAATTTATAGAGACTGGTGCACAGGAAAAATTGATAGCTCAGTTGGTATTTTGTCTGGTTGTTTATGGATTATATACAGTTACTTTGCAGCATTTAAGCTGAATTATGTAACTATTTACAATGGATTTTTAATGAATACATTTCGTATATGAATATATATTACCATACACTGGCTACTTTTACAACAATCAATTTTATTTCCTAATCTGTTCATCTTAGCCCACCCTGTAGGAGGAAACTGGAATACCCGGAGAAAACGAACGACTTTCGGCAGGGTAGTCAGCAGACTCTTTTCACTTGAGAAAGTTAAGTCATGAGCAAAACCCTTTTGTTTAGCAAAGAAATGATTATACATTTCTGCACAATTAAGAGAGTGGTTTCCACCTCTTCATCAGACATGCATGAACTCTAGTACATTTAAAAGAATTAAAATATGGCAATTTCCAAGGTTGAAGCACTGACCACAATTTCATAGACAGGTGATGATTGAATTATAGTATTTCTGAAAAATGAAGTTTCTGAATTTACTGCCCTTTCAATGCTAGAAATGGCTTTACTGTACAATATCAAAACATTTTTGTGAATAGTTCCATTGTTAGGTGAATACAAAATTTAGAAACACACACACATCGCATGTCATGTATTTTGTGAGAGCTTCTTGCGACAATGCATGCAAGAAACTGTCATTGTAATACCCTGAAGACGTTTAGAAAATGTGAAAAGAAATGTAGACATGACTCTTCTGGAGCTCGAATAAGAGCGTGCAATGTGCGATTTGCACATGTATGGATTTGGCTGAAATAGTGAAAATTGAACATCGTTTTTAACAAATGATGTGCAAAAATTTTTTTAAAATTTTTGTCCAGATGAAGTTAATAGAAGTACAAAATGCTATCTCTTCATGTTTATATGTTAAAACCATACAGCTTTCAAATAATGTTTTAAAAGTGTTAAACAGTTTGGTGTAATTTTTGCTGAGTTCTGTCATTACTTACATATGTCCTTGGAACTGTCTATAGCAATCTATATTAGTGAGAAAGCTTAGGGGGAAAACAGCACATTACTTATTTCGAGCTACTTTGAATCCTGGGGTATTCGGTAGAATAGCCCTGTCCACGGGAGAATAGGTTGTATAAATTACATAATAGCAAATATGAATTTTGAAGGTTTTGTTGTTTCGTCTAGTGTACTTTGTATTGTGCTCTGAAAGTTTTGACTGATACAATGGACCTTTAACCTTAGAAAAAATTTCAAAAAATTTTGAACTAGGAAAATCTTTTATCACAGCCTGAAAGAGCATCCTGAATTTAGTAAAACTGGCAAGTTTGGATGCGAAATGCTGTAAATTAATGAAAATACAGCCGTGCGAAGTTGGCAAATTTTGTATATTTTTCTATTACGCGCGGGAAATTAATACCCGTTCGAGAACTTGGGTATCCATTTCCCACGTGTAATAAGAAAAATATACAAAATATGCCAACTTTGCACGGCTATATTTTCTCTTATTTTACAACACTTTGCATTCAAAGTTGGCAGTTTTACTAAGTTTAGGATGCTCTTTCTGGCTGTGGTAAAAGATTATCCTAGTTCAAACTTTTTTGAAATTTTGTCTATAAGGTTTAAGTCCATTGGCTATGATTTATTGCAGTTATAAATGCCAATTGTAGGTGTTCATTCAGTTGTTTTCGCTTTATTCTTAGAAATTTGAGCTGTGTTCAGTGAAAGAGGAGAGTATGGAGGCAAACAATCCTCAAAGGTACCGTACAACGTATACATACTGTGAGGTGTATTTAGTGCTACCATCTTTGAACTTATCAAGACTTGCTCAAGCTGCTTTTGAAAATGCAATCAAATTTCAGACTAGTTTTCATTATTTGTTGCACAACATTTCAAAGTGACTTTGGGCCACTTTTAACCAGACACAATGAGATCATTTAGAAAAACTACAAACACGAGCTGAAATACCGCCAATTTTCATCCAAATGCAAACTGCAAATACTTTCTTTCGTATTTTATTCTTACAACTGATGTGACATTTGTTGCTATAGAAAGATAAAGTTCAGTTGCAATCACAACCCTAAGTATTCGAATAAACGCTCCCTTCAAATAAAGGCCGCTAGGAGAAGCAAACACATTATTAAACGCCGCCCTCGAATAAACGCCGCACTTTCTTTTATTCGATGCTGCGTTAATTCGAAGCACTCATACGTAAGCAGTAGAAATACTTATCTTGTAAAAAAAAACAGTATTCCCTCCCCTGTTGTTCAGCTGTTAGTTAAGGTGGCTCCCTAGAGTTTTATATCCGGGGGTATTTTGATCGTATAAACAAGTAAATTTGAATGCCGAAATAATATATTGGTCTCGAAACAAACGTTGAATATCTTGCGTTTCCTTCGGTGAATTTTTTTCATATTTTGTACGTCGATTGCTGGTGGTTTACTCGTTTATTTGCCAGATTGTAGAAAACTTAAATCGATACATTTTTGGGTAATTCGCGAAAATGTACTGTGGAAAACTCCTTCGATTTATTTTTTTCAAAATTGGTGTGTAAGTTTAAAAGAGTAAAAACTTTCTTCGTGCAAAATGTCGAAAAATTTCCCGAAGGAAACGCAAGATATTCAGTGATTGTTTCGCGACCAAAATATAATTTCGGCGTTCAAATTTACTTGTTTATACGATCAAAATACCCCCGGTGATAAAACTCTAGGGAGCCACCTTAAATTATAAGTTGGCAGTTGTCGTTACCTAGTTTGCCATAATCGCCGCCCTCGAATAGACACTGCTGTGAAATAAACGCCGCACCTAGGTAATCCAATTCAGAATATTTCAGTGATACTCTCTGCATTAATGTTCGCGAGCAGGTGTAAAGGCCAGTTTCCTTTGCGGCCATTTTGCCCGCGCAGGCGATGTGCACACTCTTGATCATGCACTGTCATTGTCTGTCGGTGCTTGATCCTGCGTGCAGGAAAATAAAGTTAAAAGTAATTCAACTTTCTTGGCGTGTACGCAAGATCAAGGGTGGACAATCAACAACCGGGCATGTTCAAAACTGCATGTGCGCTCCGCCCGTGCAGGCAAAAAGGCCGTAGTGGAAAATGGCTTTTGAAAACGAATAGTTAAACGAAACGTGCTTGCGTATTGTATTACATGAAAAACCCACCTGGAACGATAACCTCGCAGCCATCTTTTACATCCAATTGAAGACTGCTATCAAAGCCAAATCACCGAAATTGGATCTATATTTGAACGCTCATTTTCACCATTTAACTTGGTCTTTTAGAGCCGATTTGGATATAAATATCTCGTCGATAAACGGCAACTTCATGTACCAAAACGTTTTAGGAAGTTCAGCGAGATTTCAAAGCAGCTCTTTTACTGCTGAAAATGAAAAACAGTTTCGACGAAACTTTGAGACGAAATTTCTTTCTTATACCACTTATACTCAAATAGTTTGTGTTTGTGGATGATGTAGAGGACTTTGAACTATCCAGACAGCCAAGTTTGAGTTGCTCAAATTAAACCTTTGCTTAAAAATTCCGTTTTAGTAGTAGTCTTTTGTGCTCAAACACAGCCTTTTTGGCTGAATTTCCCACTCCTGAAGACTTGCCTTGCGTCCGCTTTCTGCTAGGCAGAATTTTCCGTGCGGAAAATGAATCCAATAAACTGATTGTTAGCTAGCAATATATTGCGAAGTTTCAGGGTGCAGCATTGTACATAAAACTTGATTGCTTGACGAATATCTGCAATATGTATTAAAAAGCTACAGTTAATTGTGCTGAAAATATATTTCGAATTCTGGAGACTGCACTGTCCATTTATAAGTATCAAGGCATGTCAACATATAGAACATTAGAACAAGAATATAAGGAAGATGAAATCTGGTTATATGTTTACAACAAAATTTTACAGATCAAAATATCTTTCGAATAATCGAGATTACACATACTGTAAAAATAGTATCAAAGTATCTCATCTGGTTCTAGAACACTAGTAAAAAATTGAGAGATGAGATTTGCTATATAATCTATTCTCCTATATTTGTAGGATAAGCGGGTGAGTACACTGATACTGGTAAACTATTGCAGGTGATAGACAATTATCAGCCTTCCCACCTGCTTGTTTTAAAAATAAGTGAACACATTAGATAAATAGATCGATAGAAATCGTTTATTAAAATATAGCCAGCTTTGCAGTCCGAGCACTGATTTACGCGTAAAACTATTACAAAATCGAAGAATTATTGGAGAACTATATTATATGTACAATCACATAAGAATTTATGTATGCAAAAAGAATTATTTGAGTCTTATATTTATAAGAACATAAAAGTTCAAACATACAATACTATGAGTGTGTGTTCAGGTTAAAAGCGTTTGCAAAATGAACTATAAATGATTTTTTATGTCAATCTCTCTTATATCTAGGAATATCAAGCGATCTGATGTTCCTAATATTCTTTTATAACGTAGTTCTTGGAGGTAGTAAATGGGCCAGTTTATGCGAAGCGTTCTTTTCAATATTAGCAAATAATTTACTGCCCATCTGTTCCCATCTTTCCATGAGCTTGAGTAGTTTCGCTTCTTTATAAGTGCATTCTCATAAATTAGACTGGGAAATATAATATACAATGCTCGTCGTTGGATCCTAGTTTCGTTTGATAAATATGATGGCAAATTGCTGTGGAAAACCTGACACGTATATTCCATTGTCGATCTGACGCAGTAGCAATAGAACCTGATTAAGTCTTCATTTTGCACCTT
>JAOBYK010338244.1:0-17673 GCA_025434845.1 Phenganax subtilis | reverse complement strand
GTTGACTTTGTCAATTATTACAACCACACGTAGTCAATTATCAATTCAAAAATCACGGATAAACGTCATTTAACGGTTGATCGGCTCCCGCTTGTGTCAACAAGAGGTGGTGGGGCGAAGCGGCGCATCCGAAAAGCTTCGAAACGAAGCCACAAAGCCACGGTTTTCGAGCAAAAAGCCATTTCGGCATAGATTCAAGCTCGAAAGCAACGAAAAGCATAGAAAAAACTTTTGAAAAGTGCAAAAAGCTCGCGAAACAAGCCAGTTTGCGAAAATTACCAATTCGCTCATAGGTAATGCAAACACAACCTCAATCAATGTCGATCGCTCGCTCCGCCTTCGGGCAGTACTTAAGCACGAACGCGAGGCAAATCGAGTCATTCGGCTCAACCAAGGCTTAGGGTACGGAGCTGGCTCGACCAAACGCATGCAGGTCGACTCTTGTCGTGCATATATAGATATAGACATATACACTTATATATAGAAGCCATAATAAATATCGGTACGACATTTTTGACATGTCGTTCATGTGTAAAGGTGGCCAAACGTTAAACATCAGCATAAGGGGGTCTTTATGCTATGTGCGCACGCAAACAATCCAACCCCGTTCGGTCCAATCCAACAACCCAAACCCAACAAATTCACACATGAACAACCCCCCCGAGCCCGTGGCAAAAGCAGATGACATGTTTTCTTTCTCGTGTGATTGTTGAAATCTTTTGTTATTTTGGTGTGTTTTCAAGCCTAGCATTACGGTAAAATAATTCTCATAACGTTTACATCTTTATTATTTATTTTTTATAAAAAATGGACTTTGTGAATTTTGTTTTCAAAGTATTCAGGTTTTTCAATATTAAATCTCTCCCTAGCAACCACATAGCAATGGGTTTTAAACAGCACTTTTGAAAGGGTATTTCCATAGGCAGCCCAGAAATCAGTTTGCTTACCTTAAATTAATCCCCATATACATGTTGATATGTTCCTAAATTCTCCATGGATAGCTGGCGGCAGTGTTTGTCACACATGCGATAGTTTCTGCCGCGTGAAGTTTGTGTATTCTTAACAGTCTTATAATATGACAAGGTAGGCAAATCTCCCACTGAAATGGCTAGAAATGCTTGCCCGCCCGTTGACTCAAACACCTTTACAAAACAGCAAATATTTCATAAACAAACAGTAAAACACACAAAAAAACTACAGCGCATGAAACACAAATACTTTTACTATTGTTTTACTATATTTATAAGATTCCAATCAATTTCTATGCATATGAAAATAGCAAATGTTTTTAGAGTTCGTATCAAATATTTTTCAATAACTATGCTTGGGACACTCAACCTATACCTTGGTCATCTTTTTTAAATATTTAAAGGCATTGCTGATTGGCTAGAACTCAGGCAAAAGATTTCTAGCCAATCAGTTGCAATCAGTTTTAAACAGAATGGCGCGGCTGTCAAAGTGCGACACTATCATTCGATTGGATTTTATGCAGAGTTACACAATTTAACCACAGCAAATTGCTTTCAAAGCAAAGTAAGAAAGAAGGGAAAATTATATGAGGTCAGGAGAGTAATCTTCAGATGGAAAGTCAATAAAAAGGTAAGTTCTGACTCAAGAAAATTTCTTGTAATTGTTTGTTTATTAAAGATGAAAGACACTGACAAAATCTGGTAGTAAATGACTGAAATTAGATATTTATAACCTCCATATCAGCCCATTTGTAGCAAGTAGCAGCTGAAGGAAATAGTCTTTAACAAATACTAAACAGATAACCTATACCACAAGTATTGAAAAGTATTTAAAACTTTAAACTATAGAAAAACAAAACAGGACCATATTTACAATTTTAAAGGAACATTGTTAACATTTTGTAGATAGAGTATCTGATTCGTTGAAAAGGTTGTGGCCCCTTAACAGATTCATGGGAGCCAGAAGAAAATTTGAATGAGGCATTGTTGAGGTACATTATATATTCTATTATTTTTAAACCTATTAACATTACAATGCTTGTCTATTTTTTTGAGATTTTGTTTTACATATTTTCCACATACTTTAATAACCCAAAGCCTTCACTCAATATGATTCACCTTGGTACTGAAGCGGTTGGCTTTAGTATATTAAAACATCTGAAATTAAGACATGGAAATGCTGACACTTCTACAACATTAGAAATAAGACAGGATATTTTTAAATATCTATTTGCTGGAAAGGACATATGCCTCCATGGCTATTTACGCAAATACTGCAGTTATGCGAATTGATACCATTGACCATAACAAAGTCAGTGAACTGTATATAATCTGGAACGCTAACTCCATAAGAAAGTGCCTATAATTGGATGAAGCCAGCTGGATCACTAGCATTTTGTCACCTCCCCCCGGAAACGAGCACATAATTTTGTCTTGGCCATATGTGTTTAAACCATAAAAATACTATTTTTTTTGGCTAATGGCTCAATTTTTGTAAAACTTTGAAAACAAGTGTATTTAACACAGAACTATACTATTTTGGAGGTTTAAACATTTAAGTCCATCTCAAACTTTCAAAAATGCACAAAAAAACCGGCAAAAATCGTGCGGACATTTCGTAATTTTCGTGTTTGTTTCGACTTTTTTTGATAACAGTATGATTTTTATCAAATTTTATTTCATATAATAAAAATTTAACTGTCACTCTTTAAGTTTACATGCATTTGACAACACTAATGCAAGATTTAAGTTCCAAACCTTCTGGATATAAAAATGCTATTTTTTAAAAAAAATTTTTAAAAAGGACTGGGTCTACCTACGAAATGAGCACAAAGTTGGCTTCAATTTCCCCTCTGACTTAGCGTTCCAGATATATTTACATTTCACTGTAACAAAGTAGATGACGACATGCACATTTTACCAGAATGCATTGCAGGCTTAAGGTATAACTAAGTGAAAACAGATGACAAGAAAAACAGTAATGTTACAAAATTTTAACACAACAAAATATATAACGTCTTGTGTAAATGCCTGCCTGTCAAAAGACGTTACTTCGCTTTTTTAAATGATTTTCAACCGCAATGCGTGCTGGCAAAGTGTACATCCGTCATGTTTTTGGATTACGGTGAGTAGCGCTATACCTGATTAAGCTTTGACTTTCCGTACGTAACACTGCGAATTCCCGAAAGTGCATCTCAATGATTGAGGCACAGGAAAACTTGACATTTGGCCAAACAACAGTTTTTTGTACATCTGTTGGGCCTTAAGCTAGCTGGGACAACTTAAGAACAATAAATGTACAACTAAGAAAAAAATTGCCATGAAAAATATACTTGAAGTTTCGACTCAAATCAAAATCACTCATACAATTAAGAACTGATTAACTGACAACGTGTAGCAACACGACTACATATTCCGGCAAGCATTTTTCTCTCATCTCCAGTCTACGCTGATTGTATACAAAAAGATTACTCGTACTCTCGTATGTCGTATCCAGGGTTCATATCCAAACCGCTGATTCTACATCCCAATTACTGCGACCATAAAAGAGCTGAGCACTTTTTAGATTTTCACTTAAACTTGTCCTTGTCAAAATACTCTGGTTTGGTTACTTTTATATTTTGTGGTTTTGTATTCATTGTTCTTTTAAATGCTGTCATAAGTTCTGAACTCGTTGAAATTTTATACTAACTTCTTAACGTGTCGACTACTTCATAGAAGTATTTAGCTACAATCCATGGAACCCTGTTGGTTGAGTAAATACGCAGCCACATGACATGTCTGGAGAATCAACCAGCACATCCATGTATGCCAAAGCCATAGTGCCTCAATGGACCTTTAACCTTATAGACCAAATTTCAAAAAAGTTTGAACTAAGTAAATCTTTTACCACAGCCCGAAAGAGCATCCTGAACTTAGCACAACTGCCAACTTTGGATGTGAAGTGTTGTAAAATAAGGAAAATAGAGCTGTGCAAAGTTGGCAAATTTTGTATAATTTTCTATTACGTGCGGGAAATAGATACCCAAGTTCTCGAATGGAGTATTAATTTCCCGCGCGTAATAGAAAAATATACAAAATTTGCCAACTTTGCACGGCTATATTCTTATTTTACAACATTTTGCATCCAAATTTGGCAGTTTTACTAAATTCAGGATGCTCTTTCAAGCTGTGGTAAAAGATTTACTTAGTTCAAAATTTCTTGAAATTTTGTCTATAAGATTAAAGGTCCATTGAGGCACTATGGCTTCGGCATACATGGATGTGTTGGTTGATTCTCCAGACATGTCATGTGACAACATGGAACATGCAGAATTAGAAGTCTACAAAGATCTTTGACTACCGGAACATGAACAAAGTGAAAGACCAGAGTTTGGAATCGCCAACAAAAACATGAGAAAATTGATTTCTGGATCTGATGATGGAGCAAAAACTGGAGATGCACAAAAAGTTTCGTATGGCATAGTTTCATCCGTCTTGGGAACAAAACAAAAAATAAAATTAGATAAAGTTGTAGGTGATCATGGACTATTAGCTCCTTTCTCGATGGGTAATAATCTTCAATGCTAAGTCACATTACCGAGTGCTGATAAAATCATGGTCGCTCAAAGTGGTGAAGGCATAGCAGGATATACTGGAGAAAACATCAAAATAGAGTATGAAACAATCGACAACGAAACATTGGCTGGAGAAGCACTTACTGGATATGACGTTCAAAGTAGTTTAAGTTTTGAATATGCGAAGTTGATGAAAACTGTGGAGTGGGATAAAGCTAGCACCTTGGTGAATGAAACAATTAATCTACCACGTAAAAGTATGGTGGCAATCGTGATGTTATTTATAAATAAAAGTATAACAAACAGTGAAAAATATGTCTACCCAAACATTGAATCGGTCAAAATCACGATAGCAGGAGTTTCAAATCAAGTCTACAGTCAAGGAATACAAAAGGCAGACTTGTACACAGAGGCGATAAGGTTTTTCGAAAATTAAAAAATTAATTGTCAAGCGAGTAGCGAGATGACAATTAGAAAGTTCTTTAAAGATAAGTTTGCCTTGGTCGTGGTTGGAAGTGGAAAAAAATTAGTAAACACACAAAATGGTGTATAGTTAGAAATTAAAAAGAAGGCCACGACAGCAAATGTGTTGTGTAAGATATTTGTAATAAGTGTAGGGTTGGTCAACTTTAAAAACAAGTTGGTTGAAAATATTCATTATTAAACAAATATTTCTCTTTGAATAAATGGGAAATTGTATACACACGGAACATACAGAACGTTTGATTCCTGATCCAAATAACCCTGGAAGAACGATTAACAGTAGATGTCTGTAAATATCAAAAAGAGGCGGCAAACACTCAAAAATCGATTTCGCTCATGCTTACAAGTTTGAAGGGGTAATGTATCCTGAGAAACGTTCCATAGTTAGTTTGACCAAATATTGTTGCATTATGGCGAAGTGAGCAAAATAAGGGAGGCTACCCAAGATGGCGTCCATACTGGTCATCTTATAGACACGCTTTGGTGGTTTACTTTTGACAAATGAAGCATCCCACGTAAAGATTATCTCCTTTTTCATATCAAATATCATCATGGCTACAATTTGGCCAAATTTTCGGTTTATCCTATGACCCAAAAGTTTTAAACAATTTTTAATGTGATGCGTTTATTTGGTAGCGATAAAATTGGGTCATACAAAATGTCCTGTAGCTGGTCTGCTATGTCTACAAAGCTTTTGAAACTCTGTTGATTAAATGTTGAAAGAAGGACCTTTTGGCTGATGTAAATGAATCCTTGGGCAAATGTCTATGTGCGATGCGGCGAGCTGTCGAAGTGCGGCAAAACTCTACACTTTTGACCTTCGAGGTCACTGCACGTAATAATGAATCTACGCCGTACTTCATTCTGTAAGTGAACAAAATCACCTACATCAGAGCAAGGAAACTTCAGGGAAGTACGTGTTGTATTTGACATACCTTTTCTGACTTAGATAATAGATTACTTCTGATTTCAAGACTGGCAGTCTACTGTAATAGCGTGGGGATACATGTGTGTTGTCAATTTCGACGCCTTTATAGCAGGATGTAAGGTGTTGGATTACTGATATGCACCACAAAATATTATTTTCTCAAATGCCAGTCACGGTGGAGCTTTGTTGCTCCTTTAGGTCTATAGTAGGAGGAAACTGTGGTTTTGACAGCAGAGATAGAAGTTGCAAAGTCCAAGTAGTGCCACTGACATCTTGTGCAAAAGATATTGTGAATCCTCTGGCAGCATTTTCATTTTCTGGTCCAAAAACCGAAGTGGAACTAATATTATGTTGGGTAGGAATCTTCCAAATACCAGATTCCGCAGTAAGTATGAAAATTTGTCCTTTGCATCGTGGGAAACTTGGCATTGGATGGACAAGAGGTTCAAGCAAATGCAGAGCCCCAACTGTGCTATTGAACCACAGAAAAATGTTAATCAGAATTGGCCAAAGGGCGACAGAGGCGTCAGTAAAAAAAAACTCTCAAGCCATTCTTCAAGAGACTGGTGTGTTTCTTCAAGCTGGGACTGTTAAGTTATTGACTGTGGTTATTTACTGTGATTACAGTGAAACAGTATACTTCAGTTAAGTAACAATCAGAACAGTCATTCTGTATATTTTAGCTACAATCATTTTCAAAGCTGGTTGGGACACCCGCGAAATATCAGTTAAATTAGACCGCTTTGCTAAAAAAATTTATTTCTTCTTAGCTCCCCCCCTCTCCCCCTGTTCAATGTTGTATTCACTGGACAACGAAAGGCCCACGCATAGCAGAGACGTATTTTCTTCCACAACATTGAAAAGCGGGGGCGGGGGGAGGGGTTTTGTGGGTTTTATTGATATTATTAATGTCTGTCCCAACAATTTTGAAAAAGATTGTAGTCTATGGCTTACACAAATATGTTCTTTCCTTCTTTTGCCAGGGATATGCAGAGCATGTCGAGACAAAGTGAAAGCGCTCACAACCATTGATTTAGAAACGCAGGTCATGGCAGCATCCATACAGGTACATGACAGTTAGAGTTGTCTGCAGTGGTGTAGCAATGTATGAAAATTATTATCTACTATGCACTCAGCTGTAATTAGGTCACACATTCAAAGAGTGCTGCTTCAGTTGATGTAATTCCAACTTACACACCAGTTGGTCCAAATGCTTGTTTGTAGTCTAGGGTTCAATCCAGGAAGCTACATCTCAAATTGCAAATAATTATTTTTTCTGTTTTTAGGATGATGCTCCTGATGTTTCTATTAGTGAAAACCCTTTGACACCAATCAGTGTACCGCCAACCCCATTTACACCTGGTATGACTGAAGCAATTGACATGACAATAAGCAGTCCTGAACAGCTGACTTTGCAATCCACTCCAAGGGATAAGCTAAATTCATTTCTTGTCACCAGAGACGTTAGCCCGATTCGTACATCAATGACAAAGCAGTGGAGTGAAGCTTCAGCACGCACATAGAGACACTATGCAAGGAAAGCCAAGCAAGTCGTCTTTGCTGCTCTTAATGAACTAGCTCCCAACAATGCTGAGGTGCTGTTCAATGCCATCAAAGAACCTTAACTAGATGAAGATGAATGTACTGATAGCATTCTACTAGAAGCATTGGCAACATGTTATAAGAATGCTGGTCATTGGAGTACTCAAAGGCAAATTCTATCAATCTTTTCAGACAAGATTAGTTTCAAAAGCATCCAACAGTGGATTCCAGATATAACATGCTATCGTTATAACATGGCAAGGCATCATTTGCTACTACATGGAAGAGGTGCTGACATCCCTATGCCAAAAAGTAGCAGGACTAAAGTGCCACTAGAGAAGCTCCACCATTTTTTGGCATTTATTACAAGTTCAAGAGTTGTATAAGATTTACCTTTTGGTGAAAAAACATTGAAACTGACCAACACAGAAATAGTGATTCCAAATGTGATTCGTAACTCCATCCCAGAGCAAATCATTATGCAGTACTTGAGTTATTGTGTCGAGAACAGATTCAGTTCCTTTTTGAGCAAGAGTACCTTGTGCAGAATACTGACTGTTTTTTTCTGCATCGACTCGTACCTCTCTTCAAGGACTTGACTACTTTTCAGCTGTAGGAAGCAAATCATTTCATGATCTCATTGCCATTGTGGGTAAGCTGGTGATGTCTATGGGCTTGGGCTGACCTGGTCCAAAGAGTGCAGTAAGAAGCTAAAACTGGCAAAACGTTACCTAAAAAGTGATTACAAGGTCAGTTGCTTGCACTGATTTATGTTTCCACTATGGCAAGATGAATACCTAGCAAAATAACCTACAGTACCTGATACAAACCTACCACAAACCACCAGCCTCAAACTCATTTCTCAGCCATGAATACTGTAGGTACTGTTACTGTATAACGACATTGTAAGTCTTAATTATAACTCTGCTACTCTCTCACTAAACAAGGGCAGATTTCGTTTTAAACCAATCACAGCGTTTGTTTACATTTTTGCTCTCGACCAATCAGCATGTGCAAAACTCTAAAACTTACCCAAAAAGAGCGGGAAAATAACACCGCCTTCTACGGCTTCGGTAGCACTAAATTATTTTTACGACTCAAGGACAACAGATTCAAATAAAGCATGTTTTTTTCTCCATTTTCCTCGTCCGCATGTTTAAATTTCGAAATAAAACGCGAGATATCGATGTTTGAAACTTTTCCCTATCTAGCATATACAAATGTGGTAACCTACTTTTGACTGCGTGGCAACAAAAAATTGCTATAGTCTCTCTGTTTAATGTTTTTGCTTGATGATTTCCGTTCGCTTTGGTTAAAAATAGTTTTGCTTGCTGTATCATGCCAAAAACTAGACGACAACGGGCTTAATAACAGTTGAAGTTCAATATTTCAGTTGAGACGATATTTTGTACTGATTTCCCAATTGACTGCGAGTGAAAAGCTATTTTTTCGAAACTAAGATGCAAGAAGCGCAATGTCCTCCAGTTTTTGACATACTGCCGATAGAAAAACCATTTCTAACAAAAGTGAATGAAAATCATCAAGCAAAAACATGAAACAGAGAGACTATAGCAATTTTTCGTTACCACGCAGTCAAATGTAGGTTACCACATTTGTATACGCTAGATAGGGAAAAGTTTCAAACATCGATATCTTGCGTTTTATTTCGAAATTTAAAAATGCGGACTAGGAAAATGGAGAAAAAAACATGCTTTATTTGAATCTGTTGTCCTTGAGTCGTAAAAATAATTATTTAGTGCTACCGAAGCCGTAGAAGGCGGTGTTATTTTCCCGCTCTTTTTGGGTAAGTTTTAGAGTTTTGCACATTCTGATTTGTCGAGAGCAAAAATGTAAACAAATGCTGTGATTGGTTTAAAACGAAATCTGCCCTTATTCTCTCACTACTGTATGACTAAGACCCTGGCAAATCTAAGTGGGCCACTGAAATGCATGCTGAGACTGGCTTCAAAACTAGTATTTTGAAAAGCATACTCACCCACTCCACTCTGAGCCCTAACACCAAATACTGTAGCTCTAGGTTCTGGATGGCCCTATATTCAGCCTGAGTGATGTTGAAGGTTTTTTGATCATTTTGAATTATAATTATGCAGTACTGGATCATTATTTTTTCCCACCATTAGGTTCATGTATCATCAGCTTCAAGAGTTCCCAACTATTGTAGAGCCTATGCCCTCAGTCATGGTAATGATTGCAAATTTACTGCTACCTGCAGCCATCAGCACGACTTAGCTTGTGATCAATGTTTCCTGTTTCCAACTACTGTCCAGGATGTGGAGTTGCAGCTTGAAAGTGGTCATATTCCTCTTGAAGACAAAGAAGAAATAAAGTTTGTTGTGATCCAGTCTAAGAAAAATGTTGAAGTGTGGAAGGCACACATCTTGCGCTTCATCAATCAAGATGAGGCTTGCCTTGACGTCATGAATAGTCTAGACAGTAGCTCCATATTGGTTGTTCTAGACTGGGCAATGAAGTTCATACCAAGAAAGTATTGTGAGAGCCAGTCAGACTGGTTTGGTAAGAGAAGCTTGTCATGGCACATTGGTGTGGCAATGAGAAAGCGAAAAGAGCTCCTAGAGACACTGACCCTTGTCCATATTTTTGACAAAAGCAACCAAGATAGTCTCTATGTCTTAGCCATCATTGATGACATCATTGACAAGCTCAAGGCAGCAATTCCAGGTTTAAAGTCCATTAGTTTCAGACAAGATAATGCTGGATGCTATCACAGTGAACCCACAATCCTGGGAGTACATAAGTTGATAGAGAAACGCAATGTCAATGTGCAAATGGATTTTTTAGATCCACAAGGTGGTATAGGAGCCTGTGACCGCAAAGCTGCATCCATAAAGAATCACATGCAATCATACTTGAACTCTGGTCATGATATCTCAAGTGCACAAGACATGAAAGCAGCAATTGAGTCCAGCGGTGGTGTGCGTGGTGTTGTACCCATACTTTGTGGTCCTCTATATGTTCCTGATCCTGGTCCCCATCCGAAATGGGGAAGGTGTTAGCCTTATCAACAACTTTCAATTCAATGTAGAACAAGTGAAGGTTTGGATGGCCTACAATATTGGAGTTGGTAAAGAAGTGCCATATAGCAATTTTTGTGTGGAAGGTTTTGAACTTCCATCACTTAGCAAGAATGATGATGTCATCAGCACTGACCTAAAATTTTGTGAAATAATACCATGTAAGTCCACTGCCAAAAGTAAACGGGAAACTCTACCTGGTGGTGATGATTCCACCAGTGACACTGACAATGGTACTCTTTTCAACTGTCCCAAGGATGGGTGTGTAAAAGCTTACCAGAGGTTTTCGTCCCTGCAAAGTCATCTTGACGTAGGCAACACACAAGTATGTTCTTGAGCAGGAATCTTTACTTGACAAGGCCATACTTTGCTATGCTAAAAATTTAGAAGGTGGAACTACATCAATTGAGGGCCAAGATGAACAGATTGCCAAATCAGCCAAGGATGCACCTGTGAAAGAGATGGGGTGGGCCCTGAAAATGCTTCAATAAGCAAGTGTCGCTTCAATGAGAAGCAGAAGCAATACCTCATCAAACTGTTTCTGCTTGGTGAACAGACTGGCAGAAAATGTGATGCCAGTGAAGTCCCAACATCTATGAGAAAAGCACGGAATGCAGATAGCACACTTATTTTGCAGTCTGATGAATACCTGACATCACGGCAGATAATGAGCTTTTTCTCTCGTTTAGCTGCAAAGAAGAATGTCCAAGTTTCATTGACCTCCCAAGATGATGATGATGACCAAGATTTGCTTGCAGCCATGGCTGAACAAGAACTGGATCAGATGTGCCAGGAAGTGATAAATGAAATTTCTATTCTGCATCCAATCACATATGAATCATAAAACATATGTGAGATGTCTGCTACTTCCAAGCTGTCAACGCTTTCTATATCAATGTTACAGGACATCTGTAAGCACCATGACCTTGAAACTTCACATATCAAACAAAAAAGAAAGAAACCATATATTGACTTGCTGAAGGGACTTGACAAGTCATGCACATGCTGACAAAGCTATTTTCAGTTAAGGCTATTGTACATCCTTAGCTCAGGCAAACACAGTCTGATATACAGTATGTACTATTAGACAGCTTTGATCATGATTGAACGCACATTGGCGCTTTCAATGTTTCTACTGTATGTAGTTTATTTAAGAGGGAGAGATGTCACTTTTGGTTGTAAGTATTATTGTATTCATATGTATTATATTCTGTTACACTTAAATAGCAACCATTTCTCAAAGCACAACTAAAATATTGAAATGCATGATTGGCATGTCAGGACCAAACAGCTTTATATCATATAAAGCTGTTTGGTCCTGACAGTACCATGTGCTGATCTCTTGACCTTGTACAATACATTTGTAGTTTATACCACTTCAATGGAAAATAAGTGGTGACGATGTCACATAGCAATATGTCTATCTATGAGCATGACTCACTATCACTATGAATAACAGTATGACAAAAAAGTAGGAAAAAAATAGGTGTTATCTACCATAATATTGGATAAATAAACACATTACTCTAGTCCTTAGATCATTTACTAACCTTCATAGTCTGTAAGATGTTCATTAAACTGTTTTGTGATTGATCTTTGGTAGTTGATTGTGTATATTAGTCTACAAGGTGATCGAAAGTTTGTCTTGTACCGTTGAACCTATAGCTAGTGGTTGCATGTACTGTATTTGCATTTTTACTTTAGAAAATATAAAATGGGTTGCGCAACTGGGCTACTGTGGCTGGGCCCGACAGCATATTACAACATTGAGCTTGCATGAGGATTGAGGAATTCCAAACAATGCGTCATTTTGCTCAGGCCTGGATTGGTTTTACGATTAGGATAGTCTACGATTATATATTGTTACTCACCTTATGTTGTCTTCAGCGATCTCTGTGATTTACAAATGAAATATGACGTAGATTCATTATTGCGCGCAGTGACCTCGAAGGTCAAAAGAGTACAGTTTCACCGCACTTTAACAGCTCGCCGTGTTGCACATAGACGTTTGTCCAAGGATTCATTTACATCGGCCGAAAGGTCCTTCTTTCAACATTTAATCAACAGAGTTCCGAAAGCTTTGTAGACATAGCACACCAGCTGCAGGACGTTTTGTATGACCCACTTTTATCACTACCAAATAAACGCATCGCATTAAAAATTATTTAAAAATTATTGAGTCATACGATAAACCAGAAACTCGGCCAAATTGTAGCCATAACGCTATCTGATTTGAAAAAGGAGTTAATCTTAACATGGGGTGCTTCATTTGTCAAAAGTAAACCACCAAAGTGTGTCTATAAAATGACCTGTATGGACACCATCTTGGGTAGCCCCCCGTTATTTTGCTCACTTTGCCCTAATGCAACAATATTTGGTCAAACTAACTATGGAACATTTCTCAGGATACATTACCCCTTCAAACTTGTAAGTATAAGCGAAATCGATTTTTGAGTGTTTGGCACTAATTTTCAAATATGTTTGATTTTTACAGACACCTACTCTTAAAGAAATAAAAATTAGTAAATCTTGTGGATGTACTTCTACAATTGGTTGAAACGAAACCGGCTTCAGGTTAAACACGAGCTTTGATTACGACGACACTACCACGGAAAATATCAAGACTTCAAAAGCACGCAAAGCGCAGTGATTTAAATGTAAAACTTCTTTAAAAATGTTATACTTTTTTTTTACTCCACATAGTATTCATAATATACCTCATTGAGATCACCAACTTTGCATATTTTATGTTCTTCAATGCCCCTCAAACGTTCGCTTTCTCCTCCTTGGTCACGTGACCCAAATAGTCATCAAAAATGAGATTCATGTTTTTTTTTACTCGGATTATAAAAGCTTACTAGTTTAGAAATGTTAGATGTCAATTGTTGGGTAACGACGATCGTACTTAAACCATAATGTCTTGCTGAAAATGCTAACTTCATGAGCTCCGACATTCTTTGCTTTACAAATTTTGTGGCAGCACAATTGTCTAAATAATTAAGGAGTTTATACCTTTTGCAAATTCTACGATTATTCTCAAAACATATTCCATGTCATCTTGATTGCAGCTCACCACGATGAAATTTTCATCCTTGTCGAAAGGCCAAGCTTGGTAAGTCTTGTTCCACTCATAAGTCGGACATATTAGAAAAATATAATCAAAATAATTCATGAAATGTCGTTCCAACATATCTAAGAAATAATTAGTTTTCCGACAACACATCATTCCTACGATTATCATGTTAAAAGGGTTATTAGTATTAGTTTCTGGTGTAACGACGCTTTTCAACTTATTAGAGATTTCGCTCAAGACTCCGAGCTCTCTGGGGTCTCTTTCTCCTCTGGTGATTCTTTGCTCGTTGTACATGTTTCTTCTTTATTTTTAGCGCTCATTGCTTGTGGACTCGTTGTTTTCTTATTTATAACATGTTTACCCACGATGAGACCCCCGATAAAACTCCCATAAACCGAACCTATGGTGTAATGTACTCTATGATAAACTTTATGTCTTGTCAAAAAGGTTCGTTGTTGGATAGTTCTCACCCCATTTGCATAGCATCTTCGACAAGTTCTAAATGCTGCATGAGTTCTGAAAATTTCCTATCACCACGTCCGTGAGCATATCGTTGGTTTTATTCACTTGATTGCGTTTTCAATCTTGGTAGATTTGTTCTAATACTTTTTTGGAAGCTTTTTAATATAAGCTTGTGTGTAGGTTATTTCTTTTGCAGAGGCAAATTTGAAAAGCTGTTCTCTTAATGTAGGTTGTGTTTGCTCACTCATGTATAATATGTTTTAATTTATTATATTTCTTCTTAAGTTTTTGCCTATCAATCCTACTTTTGCACATTGAACTAATCACCCGATTCCTCCAGCCTATTATGCAAATGAGTTTGACAGTTTTTGCGGGTAGCTGTTTTGGATATGTATATTTTACACTATGGGCTAGCACAGCAGGTGGTCGCTAGCTCATTTGCATAAGTTACGAGCTTGAACATATCATTCCCAATCTTCTAAAGTGTCTTGACAACTACAGTGGGCGGTTGAAACAAGATGCAAATAAACACAGTCCAAAGTGTTCGGTATGTACTAAAATATTTGATATTTCAAACATGGGCGAAGCTGCAGTTTGCAGTCACAGCAATGGATCAAAGCACAAGAAATTTGCGGCGATGCACCTTGCAAACACTATTGCCTTATCAATTGATGATTTTGTTCAAAAATCATCTGCAGAGGGAGCTGAAAGTGCGAGACCCAAACAGACTACAACAAATCCGAAGAGTAATTTAGCTATTACAGGATCAACAAATATTGGAAGTGGAATTTTTTGTACACGTAACAAGTGCCTTCATGCTGAAATACTGTGGGCCCTAAAGGTTGTCAAATCTCATCATTCCTTTTATTCTTGCAATGACGTACAACAACTGTTTGTCGAAATGTTTCCGGATTCAGAAATAGCTAAACAATTTTCTTGTGGAGAAAAGAAGTGTGCTTATCTGTGTAACTTTGGCCTTGCACCACATTTTAAAGAGCTCGTGAAGAATGCTCTTCGTGATCAACAAAGCTACATTCTTTTGTTTGATGAGAGTCTTAATAAGAAAATGTACAACAAGCAATTGGATATTCATTGCAGACTATGGGGTGATGATGTACAGGTGTGCACATAAATGAAACTATTAATATACTATAAACTATTGTAAGTATTATATTTATAATACACAAATATGCACACCTTTCAATTTAATTTCCTGACAAAAAGTTTAGAAAACTTAGAAAACTTGAGCAAACGTTAGACTACATTCAATTTCTTCCTGGTATGAATGATACATTGTTGAATTTAAATCTTTTTGTTGAAAATCATTAAGGTTAAAACAGGTTACTATGGATCAGCTTTCTTGGGACATGCTACTGCTGATGATATGGTGGAACACTTTGACTCCTGTAGAGAAGGTTTGGACAAGAATGGGCTTATCCAAGTATCCATGGATGGACCAGATGTGAATTGGAAATTTCATAGAGAGATGCAGTCCAAGCTAACTAATGAAACTGGAAAATCACTAATTCAGTTGGAAGTCGTGGACTACATATACGCCATTTTTAAATGCACCATGTAATCATGGTGCATTTAAAGATGGCGCAGATGCATCTACTTGGCCAGTATGGAAGCTTTTGTTGAGTTTGTTCAGATTATTCAAGGATTCTCCAGCAAGGAGAGAGGATTATGTGACTGTCACAGCTTCAGATGAATTTCCATTAAAGTTTGTCCTCATTGCTGGGTAGAGAATGTTCAAGTTGCTGAGAGGGCTGTTGCTATTTGGCCTCGTATAAAAGTTCATGTGCAGAAGGTTGCTATGAAAAGTGTTCCCAATCCTGGAACAGCATCATATGATACAGTAGTGTCTTGTAGCAAAGATCCCTTACTGCGATTCCCAGTTGAGCGTGGAACGCCAATAGTTTTGTTGTAATGTTTAAACGTTGAAAGATTTAGTTTTGATGTTATGCAATGTGTGTTGTCAAGGCGTTGTCATAACATGGTCAAGCACTATCATACAATACGTTGCAAAGATGCCATCTTAATGGTGCTTCTTTTATGTAAGTGAAAACAGACATTTGCAGTAAAATATCGAAAATCACCACATAATCTAATTTATTTACTATTTATGGAAAGCATTAATAAAAAAGGAAAAACATTTATCAATGGTCGTGCTATAGATAAGGATTTGAGAAGGTTGATCATTGATGATATAACTTCTAGAGGAGGTTGCTTTGAAACAGGCTATTTTCCCGGAGAATTAAAAAGTGTAGCCGACAAGTACAAGATTAGCAACTTCACCGTTAATAATTTATGCCAAACAAGGGAGGAAATACTAGTAAACTTAGCTGACAAGATCTCCAATTTATAGAGGTTTTGCTTACTGCAAATCCGAGCATATCACAAAAAGAAATACACAAAAAACTTATGGAATATGGAGATGTTTTTGGAGGAACATCTCGTTCGGTACTGTCGAGGGCACTTCACAGTCATATGCTATCTGGTAAAGAGCATACGCATACAAAAGTCACTACTGTTGCAATTGAACGATTTACAGATATCAACATCATATACTCTTGGTTTTCAACCACGTGACATTCTTCGGTTGCGCAATCACGCTGGTGGACAACATTGAATAAAACATGGCGTGTGTAAATAAGTCGAATAACGAAAACCTAATTTTGTCTGAGTATTATGCTAATTTAGTTGATCCAGCCAAGAAGCGATACAAAGATAAAGCTGTAATGTGTGGGTTTGATCCTTATTTGCTTAAAAAATCTGAATGTACGGATGATTTAGCCGGATATCCAATGATTCAGTATCCTGATATTGTTAACTATTGGGTTCTACAAACGTCGTGGGCTACTGGGTCTCAAATGAAAGCATATAAATCAATGGAAGGCTATAATTTTTTTGTCTCTGGCTGGGTAAACACTATCTTAACGAAACCGGTAGCCGGCACGAATAAAGTAGTGGTAACAGCAAGAGTGAACCATTCTCAGCGGGCAAGAGAGACACCGCTGAAGACTTGGCTTCTTGTTGAAAAGGATGGCAACATCTGTGTTGCACATTGCAATTGTATGGCGGGGCTTTGCGAAGCCTGCTCCCACGTTGGAGCAGTACTATTTGCTATTGAAGCTGGGGTTAGGATGAGAGAATCGGTCACTTGCACCCAAGAAAAAAGTAAGTGGATTATGCCTAGGTATGTCAAGGAAATAGAGTATAAGCCTGTGAACGAAATAGATTTTTCCTCTGCCAAGCAAAAGTGCTCACATTTTGGCACTGAGAAACCAAAAAGTGTCAAAAAATTAAGAGCTAATGTAGAGGAGCCTTCAGCGGAAGTTCAGGTGGACTTTTTTAAAAACTTATCTAGTTGTGGCATCAAACCTGCTATTCTTTCACTGATACCACTATATAGTGACAATTATGTCCCAAAGGTAAAAAACAAACTACCCAAGCCTTTAACGGAACTATATAATGAGGAATGTGTAAAATGATGGTTTCGAAGAATTGCTCAAGAAGAGCGCTGATACATTCAGTACCTTAAACATCAGTTCAGAAGAGGCACAAGTAGTTGAGGCAAATACAAGGAAGCAGTCAAGCAGCAAAA
>JAOBYK010338133.1:0-17678 GCA_025434845.1 Phenganax subtilis | reverse complement strand
AGTTTCAGACTTGTTTTAGGAGAAAAAGTAGAAAAAGATTTTTCAGTCAAAATTAGGTCTGAAAATGTAGTTTCAGAGTGAAAAAAGTCTGATTTTCAAAAATTGAGGGGGGGGGGGGGTTAAAAATTCTTTTATTTTAGTTTTCATAATAGTAAATTATACTTCATCGCCATCTTGGATTTTGAAAATGTCCTCTGAAAATGGCCGTTTTTGGGGGCCTTGTCCCAGAAAGTCTAAAATTAGCATATGTTTGTATATGAGAATTTTAACGGGGGGTACTCATTTTGTCCCAGAATCCCCCTTTTCTTACTACTGTTAAAACACGTTATTGAAATGATGAAACCAGGGTTCTTCAGGGCATCCTTGGATATCCGTGACGCGTACTATTCTATACCTATACACACATCATATCAGAAATACTTAAAGTTTCAGTTTAATGGGCATTTTTATCAATTTACTTCCATGCCAAATGGTCTCGCATGTGCACCCCGACTGTTTACAAAATTGTTGAAGCCAGAGTATGGTACCTTGCAAGCACAAGGTTTGCTGTCTGTTGACTATATTGATGATTCCTACTTACAAGGTGATAATTATTAGGACTGCAAGGATAATATTATCACTACTAATAAATTAATGTCTAGAATGGGAGTTTGGGTGCATGCAGATAATTGAGTTCTTATACCTATACAGATTTTGGTATTTTGGGGGTTCTTACTGAATTCGGTGTTAATGACTCGCAGTTTGACACCTCATAAAGTCGTTATATTACTGCTACTCTCACAGCCTACTGTAAGGGTAGTATCAGAGGTTACAGGCGCTCTAGTAGCCAGTGTGCTTGGTGTGAAATTAGGTCCTCTGTATTACAGACAGCTTGAAAATGACAAAATTGCAGCCCAATTCAAAATTGCTAATTGTAGACAATATGATGCAGTGATGACGTTGTCACTAGCGGTACGTCATGACTTACGGTGGTGAATCGATAATGTAGAAACTACTTTTAAGCCTATTTCTAAACCTATGCCTGATTACGACCTACGTTCAGATGCTTCCCAAAGCACGAGAAATATGGTTCTGGGCTATTCCCAAAAACATATAGCTAAGTGCAGCCATTTACTAGGACATTTGATACAGAAGCCGATAAGGCTTCAAGATCCTTTTAAGACCAAACTGAGTGGCAACTTAATCCCAATATGTATAAATACGTTGTCAAAGCTTTCTTTAAACCAGAAATTGATCTGTTTGCATCAAGGTTAAATTTTCAGATAAAATCTTATGTTTCATGGCAACAAGATCCAGGAGCTTGAGACATTGATGCATTTAGTATTGACTGGGCTAATTATAAATTCTACGCTTTCCCACCATTTTCACTGTTGAATAGGGTTCTGCAGAAGATAGAAAAAAACCAAGCCACAGGAATCCTAATCATTTCAAATTGGAGCACTCAACCATTGTATCCAAACTAGAGGTCCAACATCCACTATCACGCAAACTTCAACTGATGGCAAGCAGTTTTTCCGGCAAGCTATCCAGAGTGTCGGAATTTCAGCAGAAGCCACTGATATATTTATGTCCTCTTGGCACAAGTCAACAATGAAGCAGTAGAAAGGGTATCTCGAACGTCAGCAGAAATTTTGCAATGAGAATGGGTTTAACTCTATCGCCACACATCAGTGCAGTAATTGACTCTTTGTTAATGTTATTCAATTCAGGATTGGGTTATAGTTGTTAAATACTAGACGGAGTGCGCTTTCATCCGTTCTTTTTCTACACAATGGTATTTCCATTGACAGTCATCCATTGTTTACAAGATTCATGAAGGAGGTCTTTGAGAAACGACCACGTTTGCCAAGGTACTCCAGACATGGGGTGTCAATATTGTCCTTAGTTATTTGAAGTCAGGCCCGGTTCAAACGTCGAACTTTTCATGTGCCGAATCGAATGCAAATAAGCACAAGTCTTTGTTCAGGCTCATTTGCATTCGATTTGGCACATGAAAAGTTCGACGTTTGAACCGGGCCTCACGTCCTATATGGTGGGACAATTATCACTTAAAGAGTTGTCGCAAAATTTGGCATGTTTGTTGGTAATCCTCTCTGGACAGCGAGTGCAAACAGTCCATTTACTAGATATTAAACACATGTGTTTGCAAGATAACAAGGTTACATTTCAAGTTCCTAAGTTGGTGAAACAGTCTAAGCCTAGGCGACATATTGATGACTTGGAGTTTTTGGTTTATGCAGCTGATGAAAGATTATGTGTTTTTTTGTGCCTTATGCCTACATTAAGCGGATTAGCATGACTCGCAGTTTGGAGTCCAAGTTGCTATAATTAGTTTTCTCAAGCCACATTGTACCATATCTAAAGAAACTTTAAGCCGGTGGATCAAGACTGTGATGTGGCGTAGATATGAATATGTTTAAAGTACGCAGTGTTTGGTCGGCTTCAACCTCTGCAGCAACACGTCTGGGTGTAATATACAAACTGTTATGAACGCGGCTTGAGGTTCTAATGCCCAAACATTTGCACGGTTCTATAATAAGCCTGTTGTTGACGCTGATAGTTTCAGTCAAACTTTGTTTGACAATGTTAGGTAAAGTGTGTCGACCAGCGTTCTTGATTATTACAAGTTGTTGAATCTTGGTTTCGAGAATATTTGTTTTATTTCATCAGTGCGTTAAAGTCTCATGTAATGCCATTGAACTAAAATACATGGAACGCTACCTCTAATAGTAATGCCTAATAATCAACTGAAGCCAAATTTGACACCCAGACACGCGTGTTTACGTTTCGCAATTCTCTCGCGGGAGCATTGATTTCACTTCACTATAAGCAAGCGGGAAAACCGAATTTTTTGTACTGCTGGGTTTGCTTTCATTCTTGAGCTTGCTGAGGAAAACATACGTAGCTACTAAACGAGATCAATTCTCAAACACCATGACAAACAAGAAGAAAGAATTAAATGTGGCAACAAACTGGGTAGCTACAATTTGTTTCGGGGTTTACTTCGTCTCGTAAAATATTAATACTAGCAACACCAAAGGTGAAATTCTCATTGTCGTCGTAAAATTGCCGTATTTTGACAATTTCACCTAAAAACTCTGTCCGCTCGTCTATTTACTCGTGGACGTTCAAATAATGAAACCGGTGGTCTGTGCAATGCCATTTTTGGAAACTTTCAAATTGACTGCAAACCCGAAAATTTATTATAAGTAAAGGCATAACTTGAGGGAAATTAGTGATTAAATGTCCCGCTAGGCGAAGCTTAAGGGAACATTTAATCACTAATTTCCCTCAAGTTATGCGTTTAGTTTGTAATAACATGATTGCCGAGGGAGTAAACAACGCATTGGACGCTTTTGTTTAGAGATATATGTTTATTGAACTGGTTCAGTGATTTGAATATTTATAATCACTAATTCGCTCAAGGGTATGCGTTTGTTTTGTAATAACATGCTCACTGAAGATTAAACAATCGGAGTGAAAGCGTGTGAGGATTATGAGAGACAAGCTAGCGTTTTGAATGTTCGTTTGGATGGAATATTTCATGGCACAAAACTTGAATATGTGACCGTTAAATTTAACATCAATAAGTGAAGCAACAAAGCGGAGTTTGATTAATGGTCGAGGGTCGAGGGTAGAAAGTCGAGGGCGAGGGTAAAATGTCGAGGGTATAAAAAAAAAGTCGAGAGTCGAAAGAAATGTTGAGGGTCAAAAAATTTTTGTCGAGGATCGAAAAAATTTTGTTGAGGAACACGAAATTAATTACAGTGACTATACGATTGCTAAACGCGTACACCCTTAAAGAGTGAGCATCTAAACGAATATGAAGCGCGATATAAGCTATTCTTTCACATAAAGCTATGTTTGGACGGTACTTAAGCGAAATTAACTGGTCTTTCCTGGAATTCCTCGAATCAGTTGAGACGAAAAACCGACTCTTTATTAACATCCTTTCCTCAGGATTAAATTATATGATGCCTGAAAAACGTCTTTTGGTTCACCCTAACGATCACACGTGGATCAACGAGGAGGATCGACGGCGTCTTATCCAACTCCTTCAGCGTGCCTTCTTCTCAGAAAAATAACACCCTCTTCAAATTTTATCGGAACAGGGTTAACAGAAAAAGGAAAACTTGTAAAGCTCATAGTAGACAGTCTAAAACAATCTAATCCGAAACACTGGTGGCACGAAGTAAAACGTATTAGCGGAATGGCACCCCGTTCAAACCTGCAGGACTGTATCCAATCAGAAAATTTAGAGCACTTGTCCCCAGTCGACCTAGCCAACGCTATTCACAATGCCTTTCTTGTGCCCATGCAGGAATTTAATCCCTTCACCCTAAACAACGACCAATCTAATAGTACGCCTGAACAACCTCCTGACATTACGACACCATGGGAAACTCATAATAAACTCAAATTGCCAAGTTCTTCAAAAGCACCAGGTCCTGACGAAGTTCCAAATTTCATTTACAAAGAGTAGGTTGAGATTTTAGCATGTCCAATCTCTAGCATGATCGACTGTTCACTCCGCCATCAATCATTACCAAGCCTATGGAAGTTGGCGAACATTTATTTATTCCCAAAGCATTTGTGATTTTAATGGGCCGATAACTTCAAACCGATACAGACTTGTCGATTAAGCATCGCGCACAAACGACAGTACAATCAAAAACACAGCAGCTGAACAAAAATATAGCCCATCACCAAGAGGATTACACGAAATCCTAAGGCCAGCCTCTTCAATTCTACCTTTAAGCACTTCTATTTTTTGCAATTAGTAATTGGCGCTATACACAAAAGTAGGTCCGCAATGCGTACATGTGTCTCCGCCCGATTGTACAAACCTTACGTTTCTTCGTATTTTACGGCCAAAGCTATTGAAATATACGTATTTTCTATTGGTAGCCTGTGCCAGAGATGTGAATATGGAGCGGGGGAATGATTTAGTAGAAAAAACGTTGAAATTACCATAATGGTTGCTAAAAAAGGAATGTTATGGAAACGAAAACAGGATATAATGCAATACAATTTTTTAAAACGAGCAGTACACTTTAGCTAGACTCAGGCAATTTAGAGATGACGGCACAAAAAGTCTAAGTTGAGAATAAACCAAAAATTATACATATGACAATAGTTTATTTGTTATTGGATTAGTACAGTATGTAATATAATGTTTTCAAATACTGTATGCAGTACCAATATCATTGATACAAGTTTTGAAAACGTTGTGTTTCTCTGCGAGTCTGGCCAATCAGCAAGAGCTCAAGAGCGTTGCATAATTTGTTCAACAGGATAACGGTGACAATAAATATTCATTATATTTATTGTTAATTTTGCGGCTTTTCTCTTAACTGGCATGCCACATTGAAAAATGCGCAAAACCTGAATTTTTCAAAATACTTGATTAAAGCTTGAATGAACTTGAGAATGGTTCCAGCATATACCTCATTTTTCGTGTCAAAGCTGTCAATGACATTGTGGAAATAAGTGACTGTACACAAGAAATGTCAGAAGCCTTGACAGAAATGTTTTTGATGGCACCAAAGTTAAATTTGTCATATGACAATAAAAATGTCTTGGAAAAAGTCTTCACTTTTTAAAACTTGTTATGATTATCTGGAATGCAAACTGACATTTTACGATTTCATTTTGTTCGGTTAAAAGTTATTGCTTTACTTAAACTTGTTATAATTATCTGGAATTCAAACTGACATTTCACAATTTTATTCTGTTCGGTTTAGAGTTATTGCTTTACTTATGTTAGAATTCATTTAAAAAACAAATATAATATTGTCTGGGCTAGTGTTTGAAAGGTGAAACAAATAAGATATCTGATATATCTGCAGGGTATGTCAACAAAAGGTGACCTATTGAAGCTAACGTATTGGTATTAGACACAAGTTTTATGTACCTGATAATTAAAAATTCAATTCGATTGTGTTTATGCACCCTTGTGTTCAGTAGTGCTCAGGCATTCAAATCAGAACTATAAGATACCTTAATGTCAACTTCTTTGATACACCCTGTAGATATAGAATTTCTGAATATTATACAATGTCATACTATACTATGTATTTGACTAGGGGGGGGTTGAAGTTTAAGGTGTTTGTTCCTGAAGACTGGAACAAACTGTGATAGCTGGAAAGTCCAGTTCAAGTTCTTTTTGATGTGATAAACAAGTAGATGCCATAATTACATAAGAAAGTGGGGCAAAAAGGCAAAGCAATTCCCAATTATGTATTTTTGGTAATTCGAACCGCTCATTAGCTGCAACCTGACACTCAACACACAAACTTACAACAAATAACAATATGTATGCATTTACAGTTGACTGAACTCACATCAGGAGAAAATTGAAAGAGAGCATAAGTATTACAAACTTCTGAATTCTTCATTTCGTACAATAGCCAAAAAGCTAAAAAAATCCAGAAATGAAGCTAGAAGAGTGAACAAATATTATGGTTTCAGCCGCACAAATACACTAAATTTCTAAAACTCGCGATATTGACGATATTCTAAATTGTATACGAGTTTCCGAATGTTTGACGAACAATAAGATCGTGGAACTGTCGGGCACAATTCTGGCAATTCCCGAAGTTTAACAACGCTCACGAAACTTTCAGTGTAACATAGAGTGTCTCCGCCCACGGCGGAGACACAAAAACGGCTGTAAACTGAAGAATTTTTTGTGTACCGTCTGCACTGCGCCTAGTCAATGATCAAAAGAAAGATTCGAATGACATAACACTTTGATAAAATAGTGACTGCTAATTCCGAAATCCGGGATAGCATCTCAGGGTGACAGTGACACATAATTTATCATCTTAGTGCAATAGTATATGAAGACAAAAGCAACGCCTCTCTTTTTCTAAATACATTTTATACTCCCAGTCTTTTCGATGATTATGACTGAGATTCTTAACTGGACGCTTATGCACTGCCATAATGTTTATGATCAAACTTTCCCCACACTTTAATTCATCGCACATATCACATTTATTCATGTATACCCTAGTTGGTGAGTGCGCCTAAAATTCACTGAAGTGTGCGAAAGTAGAAATGTCCGATTGTCTTGTCTAGAATTCGTTTAAAAGCCTGTCATGTCTGCAACAACCCAACACACATAGGCTTGGCCATATAAAGTAATTTTCCGATTGTACTGTCGTTTGTACGCGATGCTGAATCGACAAGTTTGAATCGGGTTGAAGTTATCGACCCATTAAAATCGAAAATGCTTTGGAAATAAATATAGACAATCCCATAGACAATCTAAATAAAACTGTTGTGAACTCTCTCGCGATTTGCGATACAGCTATTTATACTCCAATAACACCTGAGACCTGCAGTAATAGCTTATATCGCGCTTCATATTCGTTTAGATGTTCACTCTTGGAGGGCATACGCGTTTAGCAATCATGTAGTTACTGTAATTATTTTCGTGCTATTTGACAAAATATTTCGACCCTCGACAAAAAATTTTCGACCTGGACATTTTTTTTACACCCTCGACATTTTACCCTCGCCCTCGACTTTCTACCATCGACCCTCGACCTTGGCCATTAGTCAAACTCAATAATGAACAGTCGCACGATGCACTTGGAACAGCAGCATTAGAACGTAGTAAACGAATAAATATATACTGAAAGGAAGATATTGGAGTGTGATTCGAGCGTGTTGACTGTTCTTCTAAACGTTAACAGCTAAGAAGCTGTCCCCCTAACGACCGGAAAGAACGTTCCCGTTAGAAACAGTACAACAAGCAATTGGGTTGTTCAACATTATTACTAATGACTCGCTTATGGAAATTAGTTCTAAACTTCCGTCATGCATGAATATAGATGAGGGATGTTTATAACTAAATATCCCTGATTTAGTATTCATGGGAAATACGTTAGTAAACATCCCTGAAATACAAAGGAAACCGAGGTAATCATATCATTATCTACCGTATAGCGATTTAAACGGTCTCAAGGGACCGTTTAGGTTTACAACGGTAGATAGGCAAAAATTAAGCTGTAGATAGTGCTAAACGGGCTTCGTGCAACACTATTTCTCAAGCGTATAAATATTATACGGTGGATAGCGGGTTCAACGGTGGCTAGCGACTTATAGCCCTTTGATACAACCGACCAACATCACAGTCTAATGTAAATCAATACGTCACGTGGAGTGTGATAGAGTTAAGGCAATGACAGCGTGATATAGTGACCGAGTGAAGGTGATGTTGGATTGTGAATATGTAACTCTTTTATAAAATATAAATTTGGTGCAGCATGTTCGTTAATTATTTTATAAAAAAAACATGAATTTTGAGTAGCAGCATTTTAGATCTGAGGACTCCTAGCCTAATTATATTTAGCACATCAACTAATCGAATATCGAAAGTGAATCCCATTACCACCCACTCAACGCGATTTTGCAGTCTTTGAAGCCCGATTTCAAGCCA
The DNA here is from genome assembly GCA_025434845.1 of Phenganax subtilis. NCBI lineage: Eukaryota > Metazoa > Cnidaria > Anthozoa > Malacalcyonacea > Clavulariidae > Phenganax > Phenganax subtilis. Next base: position 9,229 of record JAOBYK010338133.1, on the reverse strand, counting down.
GCTTCCACAATTGCCCCATAGAGGGATACTGTAGTCAAAGTATGGCTGCACTAAAGTGCTATACTAGCTTAAATGTTTCTGGTTGTAGAGAAGGTTTCGTTCTTCTCATAGCATCAATTCTAGCGCCAACTTTCGTACAAGACTAGTCTGCTGTACGTGTTTTTTCCGGGTGGGACTTTCATCCAGCTCAACACCAAGACATATATAGTCTTTGCTCCTACGAACTGGAACCTTATCAACTAAATCAGAGATCTTGTTTTTAACATTAAAGACGATCAAATTTATTTTGTCCTTGTGGGATGAATTTGCAACTTATTTTATAACATCCATGCATTTCCCAGATCACAGTTTATATTCGGCACTAGTAAGTTACCATCCCCAGCAGGAAGGGTACTTTTGCTTTTTCATCTGCGTACATGGAAGGAGTGCACAGTTTTCAAGATCTATAGTCATGTCATTAATATGCAGCAAAAGCAACAACGAGCCCAACATCAAGTCCTGCAGAATTCCACAAACTCTCCGGTTGGGCGACGAAATTTGGCCATTAACCATACAGTGTAGTTCCGTGTCGGTTGAGTAGGATTCAAACCTTTTCAATGCAGCATTTCGTTACTTATGGAGTGAGACACCTTTTGCACATCAAGAAATGCTACACAATTTAGGTTGCATCATCTGTCTTTGCAACCAATCATCGCACATTTGTATCAGTGCTGATAGTGCTGAATGTTTGGGGCGAAATCCGGACTGAAATCTACACAGCAAAGGGTACTCAGACAGTTAACCATTCAAAATCTTTGCCTACATTTGGCAGGATCGAAATTGGCTGATAGTTTTCACATTTCCTTTTATCCTTGGATTTGTAAATTGGTGTGATACGGGCAAGTTTCCATTCTCGTCAACATAAATGCGAGTAGGTTTTCCCCATACATCCAGGCTCAAAATCCCGCGTTGCGTGGTCCGAGACGTGGGAAAACGAGCCTGCGATATGTCACGCTGATAAAAGAGACAGAAGCTGTGACGTCACTTTCTTTATTGTATGTGCACACACCGTGCGCACACCCTATGGACGTCATCTCCCCACTGAATACTAACCGTGCGCACACCTCTTGTGCGCATTAAGAGAGGGATGATGTGCGCACGTCGTGCGCACGAAGTCGATTAACTAGCGAAGATAAGAGTTTTGAACTATTTTGGATTTCAATACTATAGATTTGAAAAAATCTACTTTGAAAAAGTATAAAGTTCAATAAATATTTTCATTAACATGTCATATAACATTATAAATGTATGCAATAAACAAATACATATCGTCAAAATATTAGTCCTCCTTTGTATCGACTAAAAACATAGTGTCCAAACAAGAAAGCTCATTCGCACATTCCATAAATACTTGCTGAATGATGTCTGAGGTCTCCTGTCCTGCACTGTCACTGTCCTGAACTGATTGAGCGAGAGGCGGCTGAACTGCTTGAGGTGCAGGTTCCATAGACTGCACAATGTTTGTTTTGGCTTGCTCATTGTGATCTTCAGCGTACTTTTTTTCAAACTGTTCACTCGGTTCTGCGTACCTTTCTGATATACAGGCATGGTGAGCCTTTAAAAACGTAAGTTCGTTCTTTCTTTTTCTTCTGATCGCTCTGTATCTTTGTTTTTCGCTCTCTTTTCTGTCAGTTGTCTGTTAACGGTGTGTTTACTAGTTCCGTAGTACTTTCGTGAATGATAGTATAATTCATTTTTCAATCTCTTTTCAACAGCAGCTTCCACAGCTTCCTCAGGATCAAAAGAACCGTCTTCAACGAATCTTCGTTAGTTTCCATAATCTTTTGATGCACAGGATCCTTTTTCATTTCTGACATCCACTGTAGGTAGTTCCTTTGTCAGCTGGGGAGGAAGTGCTGCAAACGATTTTTCTTTGCATCAATTTCACTAAATCCATCATTTTGAATGTGTTGTAGTTCTTCGTGCTTTCCACGAAGTCTCGACGCTGCTTGATGTATCAAGGTTTGCCAGGGGTCAGAATCGTCTTCGTCTTCGCTGGTTTCACCGTCTTCGCTTTCCTCGCTGCTGCTCTGTTCTTCTTCGCTGCTATATTATTATTCTTCTTCCTGTTTGTCATCACTATCGAAAACATCGCGATTGCCTGAGCAGGTAGCTGACCCTTCGTTGTAATCACCCATTCTTGCTCTTTTTGATCTCTGCATAATGTCTTCCTCTTCTGCGCAAAATGATTTGGTATCATCGAGATAAACACGTCTTTCTGTGCTTGATAGTTCGTTAAAGTCTGCCAAATGATTTGATAGTTTACAAAGGTCTTTCTTTCCGTATAAAAGATAGTCTTTACGCGTTCGCGGCATCCAGCAAAATGATTTTTATATTCCGGATACACAGTTTTTAACAATTATGTCCCTGAGATCTTTACAACTTCCTATCCGCCGCTACCCTTTATTAAGTCATGGCCATTTAGAAGTTTACTCATGCAACGTTAGTCTTTGTCTGTAATATACTTATACCCCACTACAACACACTATACTACACCCAACCATGCCACACTTTCCATATACAACCTCTCTGCACTCTCCCAACATATGCACATCATACCACAATCGAAAATAGACTACGATGGAGTTATCGCATTCTATATTTTGTAAGTTATGTTCTTTCGAATTGTATTTGAATGTACAGGCTTGCAGTTGTTGCACTTTTTTAAAGTAAATGCATTGCGCAGTGTATATAGGCTATAAAGCTCCAAGTAATATCTACAATTATTACAGCAGACTTCTGTTGTTTATCGATGCTTAGCCAGGTAGTAACGATTTTACGTCGCCAATAGTACTATACAGACTATTCTCATTAATCAGGCTGCAAGTCTTTCTGCATCGTTTTTGTCATATGGGGTAGCTAAATGCTATAAGCATGCAAGAAGTGCCAAGAATTGGCCTTTGTGAACCGCAAGACTGCACAATTTTATAACCATTGTAATGACTCAGACAGATAATGCAGCACTACAGGGTGTCTCAAAAAAAACGTAATCCAACTTTGGCTCGCTATTGTGCAAGAATGACCAGGCAAACAAGTGTAAGATTTAATATTTAGAAAGATGAGGCTTTTAGATCTCGAATGACGTGTTTTTCATAACATATGGAGCAAAAATGAGCAAATACGAGCGCAATGAAAAAACTTGGTCAAAATCGCATTCTTTCAACAAATGAAAATCAGCTCTCTTAGGGGTTAGCCTCAAATTTTAACTATGCATATGAATATCATTGATTGTAAATGCAAGCTTTTCGATGACTGTTTTAGTATTTATTAAATACAACGCAAGTCTATAGACTACAATACATCCACAACAATCCATCACTGATTAGTTGAATTTATTTGACTTCAGTCGCAAAGTTTTGCTTCGTCTACTCAGCCCCGAGTTTCCAGACATCAATGGTTTGAGACAATGGGACAATAGGTTGTTTTCAATCATGCGAAATTGCGATATTAGATGACGGGCAAGTATGCCAAAAGTGGCCGTGAAAAGCTCTTCAGTTGACTTCAACAATCGTTTAAGACATAAATGTTTGATTCCTTTTTTATTCATTGCAGTATCCGCCACTTAAATGGGAAAAATCGTCAACAAAATTGTTGACTTGCCCGTCATTTGGTTAAAAAATCACTCGATTGCAAACAACCTCTATTAATGCAAGTCTGCATCGCAGGGCAATAATCTTGAATAATACAAAATAAAATTCAGTTGCGAATTTTCGCTTTATGCGAGTGATTACTGAATTTTAACGTATTGTGCAGTGTATTGCTCTGACATCATTTGTTTCCGTGCTGTACGTACAAAACAGTGCTTAGGGTCGCAAGAAACCCAAGAATTCGCAACTTTCCACGGCAAATTTAACCGTACTTTGGCAGACGAGTGCATTATTTATGACAATAGTGCTACAGAGTACAAGAACAGCTCAATGCTGATTGCCGTGACCTTTCGTTTTATTTGGTACAACAATGACTCAATACATAGTTTAACTTTATAGTTATAAGACGTGTTCGATGGCAATTTCAGCGAAAACGGAGGGACGTGCTTAAGCCTGTTTTCCACTAGCGACATATTTCGTGCGAAGCGACTTTTTGTATGGCTCAAATGGGAAAGAATTGACTAAAAATTAATCAGTTTCAGCTAAATTAAAGCTCGTGAGACAAAGAGAATAAGTCACTTCGCGCGAAAAAAAAAACGCTAGTGGAAAACAGGCTTTAAGGAGTTTTTTAACATTTTAATACAAATACGGACAAGAAATACCTGCGTACACCCCCCCGGAAAGTTTACTTTATGACTGACTGCATGCATGACTGACTGACTGACTGATGTGAATTTTCGCCCCTCATCACAATACTGCAAAGTTTCGAAAAAACTTTGCACAAAAAAAATGCAAAATTATCAAATAGCTCAACCTCCGAGTTAGGTGGGCGGTACCAGCAACTTGCAATAAAAGACATGCTTGGTAATTTCGAGGAAAATCTTTCCAAAGTTTCCTGAATCTGGAAGTAAATCCTTCCTTTAAAAATTAGACAAGGTATTTTTGATATAAAAGGCGTCCCCCCCCTTTTCTATCGCAATTTTTTCAAATATTTGTATATTGAATAATACAAACTTCTGAGTCTGAAATGATAGAATCCAGCTTGGTTTTGTTGATAGCCATTAAATCAAAGAGGTAGTTAGTTAACATACTTCAAATTTCATCGACATGTTTCATACTACTATAATTTAAGTTGCTAATTTTAAACCCTTTCTTTTAGAGACGTCAACATCAGGTATCAAGCATAAGTTCTCTAAAGCTGGCACTTCCTTTGGTTCAACAGTACTAGTTAAGGCATTAATGGTGTTAGAACCTTTACACATTACATTTGTGTTCTTAGAATCTTTACACGTTACCGGGGTAACACAGACTTTGTTGCCTTGCAACCACCCTGATTATGTCCTGCATCTGGCGTGAAGTATTGACCAAATGTAGGAGCTCCAAATGACTTCCCTCCCCCTAAATAATTTTATGAGCCCTATTTCACGTAATGTAGATCCTCTTGTGTCAGCATGAAGTTTATCTCTATTAAGTGCATCTACCTTAATGTTTGAATTATCAGTAAAGGTGTAATTACCCTTTTTACACATTTCACTAATCCCACTGTTTAGTTCCTAAATCTTGTTTATTACTTGAACATCTTCCCGCAAGTCAACGCCCGTTACATCCGTTGAGACGACATCACGACCTGTGCTTTCCGCGTGGTCTTATGGCTGACATCTTATTGTCATTATTATGTCCACTGATCGCCTCAACAGTAGGGAGTTTGAGCAACACGACAAAATACGAGAACGAAAACGAACCAACACAACTGGAGATCTGGCACTAGCGTTTCGTTTCAGCGCGAAATTTTAATTTGAGCTAGAAGACAATAACGAAGACGAAATGGAGTATGTTGTTTTGTACGAAGAAGACTTAATTGACGAAGATCTTTTGCTGCTTTTCCAAATAAATAAATCAAAAAATCTTTATATCCCTCACCACGTCTATGCCAAGTTCAGGTTAGATATCTTATCTGACGATGAATGCCAAAACTTTTTCGCTTTTCCAAGGACGATATTAATCGTTTGTGTGCTGTATTGCACTTACCAGACAAGATTGTATGCCCAAACCAAACTGTGGCTACACCAGTCGAAGGACTCTGCATTCTTCTCAAAAGGTTTACGTATCCCTGTCGATATAGTGACATGGTCGCCGTCTTTGGACGGTCCATTTCTGAGCTGTGCTACATCACGAACCAAATGGTAGACATAATATAAACTAAACATAGATATTTGTTGAAATTCCTGGAATCAACCATGGTAACAAACGAACAAACTTAAAGAATATGCTGATGCTATTCAAGTAAAAGGAGCTGCGTTACAGAACTCTTAGGGGTTTGTCAATTGCACAGTCCGCCCAATTTGTCGACCAGATAAGCATCAAAGAATGGTATACAATGGCCACAAAAGAGTGCATGCATTGAAATTCTAAAGTGTTGTTGCTGCAAATGGTATGATAGCAAATTAGTTGGTCCCGTAGATAAGTGAATGGCTGTAAAATTATGATAAACATTAGCTTACAGTATAACATTTTCTATATGCTTATATACAGGAAGAGAAGTAAATAAATCAATTACAGTCATACCTGGTCTCATTAAAACAAATAAAGTTATTTAATTATGGAAGGCAAAAGGCATGATGCAAGAATGCTTACAATGTCCGGCATCCTTAATCTGCTCCACATGGCACACCTCTGTGTATATAAGGAGACCCTGCATATCCACTAAGAGCTCATATTCAAGAACCATACAGGAACAATCGACTGAGAAACTTGGAAAAGCAATTCAACACTTCCATGAGTAAGGCAAGAGTTGCTGTGGAATGGGTATTTGGTGACATTCTCTGCTCCAGGAAATACTTGGATTTCAAAAAGAATCTTAAAATTGGCTTAAGTGCAATAGGGAAGCAATATATTGCGACAGGACTCTTAAGAAATGCACATACATGTGTGTATGGTTGCTCCACTAGTGGTTACTTTGACGTACATCCACCTGAATTAGAATCTCAGCTCAGAAGGACCTCATTGGTTCTAAATATTTTGATAGAATCCCATCTACGTAAAAGAAGTGTAGCGTAATTATGTTGTCAATAGCTTATATTTTAAAAGTGCATGACATTTTATTCCAAATTGTCTCACAAATATGTGCAATGGATTTACAACTACTACACGTTGAAAAAGCATTAACATCAACATGTAAAAATAAAAGTTTGAACAAATAACTTCAACACTTCATCTCCAAAAAACACAAACTCTAAAATAAATAATGTTAACAACTAGATGAAGTCATTAAGTGAATAAAGTGATACTTGAAGTGTTTATTGGCTGCATTTGTGATCTTTGTCACCACGTATAAGCTTGAGCAATTGTGTTTGCATTTGATTTTGATTTTTCTGCTGTTCTGTTTGCATATCCATCTGTTGTTTCATGAAATGCATAAACATCTCCTCTTGCTGAGAGAAGAATGCATTTTGATGCTGAACAAGGTCCAAATGGGCTTGTTGCTCTTGCTCTTTTCTTCCCTTCTTTGCTCAATCTTCATTTTAATACTTTCAGACAGAACTTGCAGACATCAACATTTCTTGCTCTTCTTTTTCTCTTGGGTCTACTTCTACAGCTGCTTTCATCGTCTTTATCTGATAGATCATTTTCCTTCTCTCTTCTTGATGTTTCACCAAGTCTTTCTGTTGCTTTTTGTCGTACTCTGCAGCTTTCTTTTTTTCTTCCTCTTGTTTCACTAAATCTCTACCCCATCCTGCTTTGATATGATCAATCCTCATTACAATATCTGCCATAACTGTTTAAAATTCATCTTCTTCTTTCCCTTCTATACCAGGAGCTGCAATTTCATTTTTTTCACTTTTCTTCCACTCATCCATCAGTTTACCAAACTTCCCCCTAACACTCCTGGTATTAACTCGAAATTTTTGATTTCTTCTGTTCAGATTTTCTGCAATTGTAGACCATGCATATCCACGTTCTTTGCTACCAATTTTATACCGGTATGGTTCCACCACTAACAATTCACGAAGAAGTGCTAACTTATGGTGCTTTCTCCAGACAAAACCTCTTTCTTCACCCCATTTTTCACGATAGAATCTAAATAAATATTCAGAAGCAATTACGGGATTATAATACATGATACTTGAAGCATTTTTTCACAAGTGAAAATAAACGAAACTTTTTAAAAGCAATTGAAATTTAAAACATTTCATTTTCCATTTCCTTATGCCAACACTGGCTTAATTTAAAAGAATTTTGGATAAAATTCACTGGTATACTCACGTGAAAACAACTTCGTTTTCCCAGAACGAAAATTCTGGCAAAGTTCGTAGTCGACCACAGCACCAAAACGAAGACGAACCGAAGGAGACGCTGACCGCTTGGCGAGTATGCGCACAAGTATGCGCAGATGAAAAAATTAAACTTCGCAACATCGTTTTCGTAGTTCGTCGTGTTGCCCAAACTCCCTAGTGTGTGAAAGATCGCAACTACGGAGAGCCGCTTGCTCATGGTGTGACAGGGATCTGAGAAACAGGCTTCCCTTTTCTGAAGGTTGTTGCCCTACAGTTCTTATAGTTATAGTTTATAGTTTATATATATATATAGCTACTTCGCAGCGTATAAGCTGAATTGCATAACTATTTACAATGGTTTTCTAATGTATCCATTATGTATATGAATATGTATTACCTTAAACTGCCTATTTTTACAACAATTGATATTTACTTTCCTAACTGTTTATCCTAGCCCACCCCGTCAACTTCCCCTGTAGGAGGAAACCGGAGTACCCAGGGAAAACCCACGACTTTCGGCAGAGTAGTTGACAAACTCTTTGCACTTGAGAAAGTTAAGTCCGAGCAGAGAATCGAACCCACAACCTCAGTGGTGAAAGACACATATCTTAGTGACTGTGCCACCGAAGCCCCCCTGGAAAAATGAGCTCGCTGGCTGATACGTACAAATATTGTGTCGGTTTCGTCAAATCGAAAAATATCAAAAGCTTATTACACGACCGCATAACTACTTCAACTCGTATTAGCTACAAAATCAAAGCTCAATAATCCTTACCATAACTTTTTCTAAATATCCTGGTTCCTTATGATTAAACACTTCGTGAGCGCCAGCTTCTCTAACTACATCACTTCCTTCGTCACTTCCTGCAGAACCGAGGACACGCATCCCGTGAGCTCTAGCCAGTTGTACTGCTGCGACGCCAACCTATAAGAAATTCTGTCGAGTCGCTACAAAGGACATGTTCAAACCAACAACACCACGCTTGCCAGTCTCGTGTCGTTGGAACTAAACATGTTTCATCTTGCTCGGATGTAAACACTTAAAGGCCCGTTTACACACGCGATTTTTGCTGTGATTTTCTCCTCTTAGAGTACGTGATCGAGCAATTCGCAGCGAACTGTATGAGTTGTCTTCAATCATGTGATTTTGAGATTTAAGATGATGAGCAAGTATGTCAAAAATGGCCATTGAAAAATTTTCAGTTGACTTGAAAGTAGAAGGAAAAGGGGGGTTCTGGGACAATTTGACCATGCCCTCTTTTATGCAAATGAGCTAAAACCTGTCAATCAAAATTCAAAATTCATGTCAAAACATAATAGTATTTTATA
>JAOBYK010338022.1:0-17679 GCA_025434845.1 Phenganax subtilis | reverse complement strand
TCTATCAAATATCAACGATTTATTCTTTATGAACATTACACAAAGGCAGAAAATATAAAACATTCAGTGGCTTGAAATCACAAAAAATACAACAGTGACTTGAGCGTAAAAAGATGAACAACAATTATAGGGTGAAATCCATATTTTACCTGGTGCTTGTGGTAGGGGTTTCTTGAGCCATTCTAAGATTATTGATGGAAAAATTCAAGTAAAAAGTAAAAGAATTCAACAAACTTGAGGACACCGTGAAATTGGCTTGATTCGCGGCGGCGTCGAGACCCATCGCGCCAGTCTTCACACACACGCATGCGCAGTGATCAAAATTGAGAAAATTTACTTCCGGTCGGCGGCGTCGTTGGACCGCGTCGCGCGATCTTAAGCTCGCTATTTATCATCTTAGCCGTCTTATAGACCTGCTATGCATCACAGTGAAGGCCCCTCAAAAAATTCGTTTCTGTTTAAATTCAAAATCAAATTATTTGTATTTCTACTGGGAATGGAATATATATTGTTGGTTGAATAATTGAACTGAACCTTTAAAAAGCTGATTACGACCAAGCAACATTACTTGATTAATGGGGCTTTTTATTAGAAACCATGTTGCACGTAGAAATCATCCGCCAAATGCCCTCTTAACCCCTAGGTGTAACGTGATTAAAAACCAATATAATAATTTTATTATAAAAAGAAATAATATCAATTAGCGATGATAGCATTTGAACGCCTTTTAGTGTTATATTTTTTCACTCCAACGTACGACAATTCTCTGATTCAGCAAATAATCATGAATTGTTCATGCTTGTTTTTTCGCTCAAGTGTTTTGGAGACTTACAAGGGAATCCCCTATTCCTTGACCGATTGTGTGAAGTTAAAAGAATCCTATGTTCGGCAAGTAACCATTATTTCATGAGCTAAGTTTACATTTCTTTCTCGTTATCAACTATAAGGAATGTGCTTACAAAAGAATTTGAACGACTGAAAAATAACTATCATCATTGCATTTGGAAAAAGAGAAATTGACACGCCTTGGTTGTGCAGGGGCACATCACCCACCTGTGATTACTTTGTTGAGTTACCATTTCTATGAGATACTATGACGGGCAGGAAAACTGAATCCAATTTCTAAAGAAATAAATTCTCCTCACTTATGTATCATTAAGAACCTAACCCACTCACACTGTTACTTAGAGCAATAGTCGACAATCCAATTCCTCAAGTTGTGATGCAAAATCCATTTGAAATGCCTGAAAGCACAGGTCAGATCAAATTGATAAACTACTTGCAAGAAGCCTATCAAATGACTAGAAGAATGATGAAAATGAGGCAAAATATAAGACAGCAAAAGTCATAATGAGGTTGTTCCTTTTTCCTCTCGTTTAGTTAAAACATTTCAAAAATTAAAAATAAAAGTAACCAGAGCGCAAATATGAGGGTGATGCAGGTTTTACTTAAATTTGAAGATGACAACAGCGATGCACGAAAAAAAGTGTTCTAGTTTTGATAAGGACTGAAAGTTAGCGGTGCAACTATATAATATTAAGTAACACCTTGAACAAACATATTTAATTTATTTTATTTACACCTACTTTAAGGTTTTTAAAACCCTCTAACTAACGTGGTTCACATTTGAGGCTGATATTATTGTCAATAAGTTCCTTTACAAAATTGCACAACTATTTATTTGTTTGTTAATAACAATTTGGAAATCAAAGGTTTATAAACATATAAATGTCACTGTGATAGTTAAACATTTGTTCATTGATTCTGCGTATGAATATTGAAAGCATTATGAGCAGAGTGTGTGGCAACCCACTGCCATGGCAATTGTCCATCACTTCATAGAAAGTAGTCCCTAAATCTTCATGCACAAGCTTTGCACTGCGTGAATAGTTGTTTGAGCACGCTTTTTTACAGGAGTCAATCCTTGATCTCGTTCAACCACACCTCGCAATTAAGAGCAAAAAAAGGGCTCTGGGACAATAAAGGGCTTTATTGAGGAGGTTTTTTTTATCTAACGGCCATATGCAAATTAGGTCAAATTTTAGAAATTACACACAACCGGTTAATTATTTATATAATTCCTATTAAAATATTGATGACGTGTCCAAACTTTATCGACTCATATGCACAATAAGTTGGGAATTCCCAATCTAGACAAGTCTAAACTTGTTCTTGATACCTGGTCCTGATTGGTTAACGTTGTTGACTTGTCGTACAATAAAAGAAAGATGCACGCCAGAGAGACAGTTCATTATGTTACCTGATGCACAGATTTCAAAGTTGAAACTTTTTGAAAAAAACGAAAAAACTATAGAATTGAACAAAATGAAAAACTCACATCAGCAGCAACAACAACAAAATTATTTTTCTTCAAATGTTCAAGAACTTATTGATGAGAGTAAAAGATATGAAAATAAACTTACAGAGAAAAAACGCATTGCAAGGAGCAAACTACCTCAACCAGAGAATAAGGCGATACTACAAACAAAAAAGAGGAAACAAGCCACCTCGATAAAAGATCAAAACACGGAAAGAGAAATAAAACCTATAGATAATAAAGACATTGAAAATACAGGAGGATTTATAAAACACGAGAAAAAAGTATATAACTTAAAAATTTAAAAAATATGGAAAACTTCGGAGACTATGAGGCTGTTGATAAGATTCAAGACCTTAAACTAAATAAGCCAGGACAAACACTTTGAGAAAAGTGTATCGAAGAAACAAAACCTAATACTAAAACTCCAAGTCAAGCAAAACAAGAAGCTACAAAATTAACGGTTGGACAAGTTATGCAAAAACAAAAAAAGCAACGTCAGCAAAAAGCAAAGCAGGAATACGTTGACATAGGAGACAGAAGAAGCGCTGGTAAAAAGAAGAAATAACTCAACCAAGATCTTAACAAAGCAAAGAAAGCAATAAATAAAAAATTGAAGTGGATGATGTTTTAGTTAGCACATCAAAAGAAAAAGAAAATTAATTAAATCGAGAAGCAAAAGACCGTGACAATATTAACACAAAGATGTCAGAAGAGGTATGCCCATTAAAACGAAAGTCTGAGGAGAGACTCACTAGAACAAAAAACTTAAAACTTACCGAAACCAAAAAAAGCATCTTAGAAATGATATTGCAATTCAGGAAGATATTAAAAAAAAGTAATGGCTGATACAAAGAGTTTAGCTCGAAAAGACAAGAAGCTATTCTTACTTCCGCTTCAAAACCTACTCCTACTCCTAGAACAAAACCTATTCCAAAACCACGAATAAGAATAACACACTTACTTCATATCCCTATAAAAGACATTGGTGTTCGACCTTTAGCACTAACAAAGTGTACACCACCAAGACCTACACCACCTCCAAGAACAAAAAAACAAGTAGTAAAGCCAAAGTTGAATGAGTGGTATAACATGTTGATGAACTATATCCCTGAGCCTATAAAAAAAAAATTTTAAAAGCTTATACGCAGATGGGAAATAAAATTATAGAGCAGTATAAATCAAGAACCTCAGAAGAATCCGAGCCTAAACCAAAGATCTCTGAAGAACCTAAACCTAAACAAGAGATCTATGAGGATTTCAACCCTGAGTCAATGGTTGAAATCCTCATACTATACCTCAATACTATTAGATGAGGCTAGGAGGGTCGACTAAAATGTTATGAAGTATGGAACTAGAACGAAGAAGATAAATCGATCCAATTAAATGGTTGAGAATTGTCAGCAATCCTGTGAAGAATATTTTAAGGAAACATGAAGGTTATAAGGTGGTGCTTATATCAATCTATATTATGGTTTAAAGAAATACGATGACAGATGATGCTCTAGATCAAGAATATTCAATTCTACTACGTCATCAGCAATGGTCGTGTCAAAGTTGTACAAGAGAGCACGCACATACACAAATTGGCCAGTTGTATAAGCCTTGTCGCAAGCAAAGCCACGATTTTGAAGCGTTCTCAAATATAAAAAAAAAAAAATTAACATCTGTTCCATCCAAGGACATTATCGTCGCAAGAAGTTTTCAAAGGACACCTTTACAACGTTCCTGATAAGTTTTGCATCTTTGAATTTCTTGTTGAATTTAGGTTCTCTTCGTTACGTAAATTATGTCTCAAGATTTGCCCTCTTAACAACCCGCTAAAAATGTAGATAATAATCCATCAGATGCGCCTGCAAAGAAAGCAAATGAAACTGACTCAGAGTCACAGTTTCTAACCGTACTTTCGGCTATGGCAGCTGACATGGCCCAACAAACTCAATATCTTAAAAATATGTTTGAAAAGGTTCTGTGGGCGAGTAATAAGCAACCTCATATGAATGAAGCCGAACAGGCCGAACGTGCTGAACACAACAGCGGCCAACCAGCTCCCAAGAGAGCAAAACACGGCCCCAAAGAAGGGCACATTTCTGACCTTACTGATCGTGATATCGTTACTCAGCAAAGTATTGTTGTCGAGTCAGAAAATGTTGATGACATCATCGAGGTTGAGAAAACACACGATCTACCATGAGTAAACATTACTGTTGATTTCAGCTTCCTTTTCAGCTCCCAATTCCGTGATTAGTTGAAACTTCTGTTACTTTATTGTCCAAGTTCTCTACTTCCGTCGCAATTAGTGAACAAATGTTGCAAATTTCCCACCTAAATTCAAAAATATGGTCCGAAATACGTTTGAAAGCAAGGAGCTACGTGATACTTATAATAAGCCTCACTAAGCAAGGTGTTCCTTTGAGTCAGAATATTCGAGACAAGTTAGTTAATTGCTGGCTGAGAGGCAAAAATAGAGCAGCCCTAAGTAGACTTTTTGAGGTCTCATACAAAATGGTTAGAATGTTATTGAATTATATGCACGTAATGGATCAACAATAAGTAAATAAGAAAGGAGGATATCGCGTTCAGACAAGTCGGACAGATGATGTCATTGAAGGAAGAGAATAAATCAATCTGTAAAACCTTCTATATATCCTCACAAAATTAGGCAAAAGTTGATCAACAACGTCTGTGTTTGGAGGAAAATGCTCCCTCTAATTCTTCCATAAGCCGAGTGTTGCGTGACCATCTAGGTTATTCTTACAAGAAAATGAAAATTATACAAGGGTACTTACCTGCAGTGTAATTGAGATTCTCCGAGTACCATGTTAAGCACGAAGGGATTTGTTATGCATTTTCCGACACTAGTTTCCAGGTCACCACGCCTTAAATCCATTGTTATGCTAATTAACCATAGGTTGATAACCGCCCAAGCTGCCTTGATGGGCCAGTCTTTCCAAACGTTCTAGAATAAAACAATGTTTGTGGCTCCAGGCGGGCCATGTAAGAAATAAACTACAAAATAAGGTACAAAAATGAGAAGGGAGGGAAATGAATCTTTTCCTGCTCAACATGGTATTCAGAGAGTCGCAATTACAATGCAGGTATGTACCCTTGTATAATTTTTATTCTCCTTCATACCATGTCTCGCACTATGGGATTCATTATGCATGTTCAAAGCAACACAAACATTGTAATAATATAACATATATTGCATATTACTAAGAAGTTAATACTACACGAGAAGAGCACTGTTCGGTAGCGGAAGAATCTCTACGATAAAATTGCATAAACACATTTTCAGTGGACCAGTCCGAAGTCTTTAAAATCGAATCAACTGAAACACCTTGTGCCACTGCTTTAGACATGACCGCACCCCGATAACTATGGCCCTTGAATATAGATACATCCACTCCCGATTTTGAGAAGACAAGTTTAAGCCAGCGTGAACACGTATCTGTGGACATAGGTTGATTAGGTCTTATGAAGCACAGTAAAAGTTTTGTTGTATTTGCCGCAACTGTAGAAGATTCCTGTAACGTCAAATACAGACACAAGGAAACATTGTCAGGAAAACGCCGAAACTCCCGCTGAAATGGGTCTTTATTAGGTCGATGTGTAGACGTCTTAAACATACATGCAACAAACAAACGTGATTTTATTTGGTTTGATATTCATAAAGGCTGTGTCCAAAGCAACATGCGTTTGAGCTCGTTGAGCTGAGATCAAGGCAAGTAGAGCGCTTAACTTTAGAGTAAGTAGTTTAAAAGACAATTCGGTATCAATTTCTTTGGTGAGGAATTTAGCTACATGGTTTATAGAGACCTGAAGTGGATGGACTTGTTTTGAACCACACCAGCGACAGAACTTTTGCCACACCGAGGAGTACCTTGTGTTTGTCCCAGAACGCCAAGATCCAAAGATGAGCTCTGCTTTGCGTGAAGAAAGTCCAGAGCTACTGAATTGATCCCTGAGACAGGCTAAGTGGCAAGAAAAATTCTGTCCCGCAATGGGTGTAATTGAGTCCCGTTCAACGTCAGGAGATCGGGGTTCTGTGGAAGCTGGATTGGATTGTTAAAGAGGAGAGATAACATCATCAGATACCACACTGACGTTGGCCAACATGGAGCAATCATCAGGGCCTTTGGCACTTGATCGTATTGGATCGTATTTGGCACTTGATCGTATATAGCGTATTGGATCTATTATCCAATTGGATCTATCATCCTATTATTGTGTTGGATCTAGTAGTATTGGATCTATTACCTTATTGGAACTCTATCGTATTGGATCGTATTTGGCAAGTGATCATATTGGATAACACTCTGCCCAATAAACTAAAGGGTGGAAATATATAACGCAAAAATTTAACCATCGTTGAGGGAAAGCATTATAAATCCATGTGTCAGGATCTGGTTTCCAGGATACAAAACAATCTAATTGCATATTTAGACGCGAAGCAAATAAATCTTCGCCATGCATGAAAGAAGCCTTAAAGAGTAATTGAAAAATTTTGGGATCCAACTTCCATTCTAACCTAGAGCAACGTACTCGAGATAAAAGAGCAGCACAGTAATTCCTGCATTCAGGCAGATGAAAACTTTCAATTTTACAGTCACGATCGAGATACCATTGCCAAATCTGTGTGCTTAAACCCTCTAGCGAAGTAGTCATACCGCCCATATTATTAATGTAAGTTACCGTTGTAGAGTTATCACAATGCACTCGAATTAATTTGCGACTAAAACCCTGGGTGAATACTTTCAAAGCACATAGAACAGCTAAAAGCTTAAGATAGTTTATGTGCATACTCGTTTCTGCTTGGGACCACTTTCCGCTAGGGATCAATTTCCACTAGTTTGCTGGTCATTTTAATGCGCTCTCCAGCCTGCCTGTGAGGCATCAGTGGTTATACAAATAACATCTCGCGACTTTTGGAGAGAAACTCCGTTTGTCTTGGGGGCATTAACGACCCCCCAATGTAGATCTGAATGGGCTGCGGCAGTAAGGACAGCACGCTTGTCATAATCTTTATTACGACTTCCTAATAAAGCAATTTTCAAGGGCATGGTAGAAAAGACGGAGTGCGGAGTACGGAGTACGGAGTCGGAGTGTCGCGATTCAAATAGATAAGCGATCTAAACAGGACTCCGTGTTATCTACCATGCCAGGGGGCTCGGTAGAAAACACGGAGTCTATCTAAATATCGTTCCTATGCGTTTTGCTATTGATTTTAATAAGACTCAGATTTTAACAAGTCTTCAGGTATCGATTTTACCCAGTTCTCAAATTTCAAGCATCACTTAGCAGGTGCATTATTTTCCATTCATCCAACGTGGTAGAAAGTTAGGAAAATCCAGTGGCTGTCAAACCACCAACTCCTCGCTATATACTGCGCCGGAAATCTTTGAATTTACGTTCGTTTAATTTTTACGATCTCGAAAGTAAAGAACATATCGCACATGGTGGGTTTGTAGTCGTTTTTAAAGCACACCACCGACGGGAAACAGTGGTTGTTAAAAAGATCGCAAATGAGTTGGCTGAGGACGAATATATATTTCTTAAAGAAGCTAAATCAATCAACTCGTGTCAACAGGAAAATATTGCTCAATTTAAAGCATTTAGCGAGGCATGTGCGATAATGCTGGAATTTGTATGTTTCGATTTATCGATTTTCGGAGTTTCTGAAATTGTGAATAATCTGGCAAATTGACTATAATAAAGCGTCATTGATCATGGTTTTCACGAAAATGTTTTGGTGTGTAGGAACTTGCGGCCGTGCAAAAAAAATTGTGAACTTAAGGACAGAAAGTCAAACTCTCACAAGAACTCTCTCGGTTGAACTCCTCAGAACAACCGGTAAACCGATCACATTTGTCCAACGTGAGCTTTGAAGGTTTACAAGTGAATTTTCTACCCTGTTGCTAAGCTGCTGCATTTGGCAGCTTTGTTCTCTTTCTTTATTCTCTCGTGGTATAAGTATTAGTTATTGGAAAGTCATGTAAATTAACCGTTGGAAAACATCGTTAAACGTTGTGATAACGTTTCAGTCCAAGTTTGCATCCAACCAGTCCTCTTGTATGCCTGTCACTCCTTCCACTACAATCTCCCTAAGTATCTAAATTCGTCCCTTGCACAAGTGCAAAAACGTGCATTACGTATTATATTTGGATATGACCTCCACTATCCGAAATTACTTTAATTATCCAACCTTTCTAGTTTGTCGGATCGAATGGCCGAGTCATGCCTGAAGTTTTTTTCAGAAATTGCCCAGGACACACAAAGTCATCTTCATAACCGTCTTCCCTTTAACACTACCTATCCATCAACTTCCCTCAGAAACATAAAACCCATGTATATCCCATTATGTAAAACAGATAGATTTAAAGACAGCTTTATTGTCGCTGGAGCTCGTGCATATAATGAAGCTATAAATAAAAATACTTAATACCACCACAGTCGCATTTTAACTTATTAAGGTTATTTTATTAGTACAAATAATTAATAAAGCTGTAAATAGTAATATGTAGTCATTTTTACATTTATTTCTTTCTTATCATCTTTTTATTGGTAATAATCTCTGTAATTCAGCTTTTTGTTGCAAATGGGTATTTTTAATAAACGATCTATCCATCTATGTAACGACTCTGAAGAAGATGTTTCTTTTTGAAAAACATATAAACTTTTAGAACACTAGTCGCTGTTTTAAAGTTGTATTAATTGATACTATATACACTAGTACATAACAGGGGGGGGACTAAGCAGTAAGTCATTCGGGCCAGCCCAAGGCGCAGAGAACTTTGGCACCCGAACTTCACTAGATTTCAACGTTTTTGCGCCGTATTATTTAGTCCGAGTTTGAACGAGTTGAAAACACCAATGTCCACATCGACAATTTTCAAATAAACACAAACACCAATATTTCACAGCAATGTTTAGCTATTTTAACACTAAATTGATGTACATAGCTTCCTTAATCTGCCATGGAACATTAAGATCTATAGTAATTCAAAACGAGCACTGTCATGATACATAAGATGGAATCATATTGAAATCAATAGCCAGACTCCGTGTTTTCTACCAAACCCCCTAGCATGGTAGATAACACGGAGTCTTGTTAGAATCAATAGCAAAACGCACAGGAACGATTTATAGCCAGACTCCATGTTTTCTAAAGAGCAAACTGGCATGATTGATAATGCAGAGTCTTGTTAAAATCGATAGCCGAACGCATAGCAACGATATTAAGATAGACTCGGTGTTTTCTACTGAGCCCCCTAGCATGGTAGATAATGCGGAGTAGTTGTTAGAATAAAGCCGATTTTGCACCACCCCACACCACAAACTCACTCGACTCACTCCGCTCTCTCAGCCCACTCGTCTCACTCGTCTCACACAGCTCGCTCCGCTCGCCCTCGTTCGTTCTCATTCGCCTCATTTGCCTCATTCGCCTCGTTCACTTTGCTCGCCTCGTTCATGGGTGTGTTGCGATGCCAAATCGGCTCTATTATAACTACTAATAAGTATTAGGTTATGTGTGCTTAAATGGAGGCGCAAATTGTATTTTCAGATTATAATTTGAATATCAAAATAATCACTCATGCGTGACAACCAATCAACGTTTTTCCAAATGAACAATTCCTGAGTCAGCACTTTGATTTTTCGACTTTTTTTTCAATATCATTCAAGGTCACTGACTTTTCGACTTTTTTTTGAGGAACTTTCTTGAATTTTAATCTAACAACATTCGAGAGAAACTTGCAAAAGAAATTAAACATTTCATGACCTAAAAAATAAATTGGTGAGGAATGAAAAAAAATCGAGACAAATTATAAAATAAATAGATAGATAAAATGAGTGATAATAAAAAAAACACTGCTATAAATTTAGAAATTGCAGAGAAAATTATCCATGGTAGTGAGGAATTAAAAAAACTTGATATTAATAAAGAACTAGGAAATACAAAGTTAAGTTTTTATAATTATTTAGATGAAGCAAAGAAACTTTTAAGTATACAAATTAATTTTGAAACTACAGTGGAAAAAGCAGTTAGAATGACGGAGAAGAGTCTTCCAAAAGAAAATTAACCTAGAGATATGATTGAGCAAAGTAACCAAAATAAAAAAAGAGCTGTTCAAGAGAAAAATAGAGTAAAAATGGGGAGGAGAAGAGAAGTGTTTGATTTAAAGAGATTATTAAGAACGAGTGATTTTAATGAGTACATAAGTATAGGAAAAAATAGAACAAAAGAAAAACTAATTAAGTTCAGTCTTGCAAACTCAGCATTGAAAAAAAGTGTTATGGTTTATGGGGCGGAGAGCGATAAAATGATTAAATTTGATGAATTTCTAGAGGAAGCAAGGTACTTTGTATTAAAGTTGATTCGTGAGAAGCTTATAAATCATAAAGTACGGTTTAATTGAAGAAGTTTAATGATGGAAACTAATCTAGTTACTAAAGAAACGATAGAAGATGAAACACATTTTTGTAGTAAACAAGAAGTTATCTTAAAAGGAACAAATTTAAATAAAGCTTATGATACGATGATTGAGAAAATGAAAAAGTCTTTTGAAGAGTATCAAAAGAGAAGTTCTGGATGGCAACTTAAGCATCATCTTAAATTAGAAGTTATAGGAAGTAAGTATGTTCCACTTAAAGGGTCTTCTTATGTGATGACACCAAAATGGATTGCAACTAAAAATGCAATTATAAATATAAAGAGTACTGATCAAGAATGTTTCAAATGGGCTGTAACGTGTGCATTGTTTACAAATGGAGATAAAAATCGTCCAAATAGAATAACAAAATTTTTAAGGAAAAAGTCAGAGACACTTAATTTTGAAGGTGTTAAGTTTCCAACTCAAATCACAGATAAAAATAATCCGTTTATTCGTGTAGAAAAATTTGAGAGACAAAATCCTGGGTGTTTTGTTAATATAATAGGACATAATGCAAACTCATATTATCCTTTAAGAACTTCAAGACAAGGAGCAAATATAGCTCTATTGTTCTTACAAGATAGACATTTTACTGTTGTTAATAGCAAGAGTCGATTATCATGCAAACAACTGTCAAAGCATGGTCATGTGAAATTTATATGTGATTACTGTAGGAATAATTTTGGAAGACAGGATCTCTTAGACAAACACGTAGAGATTTGTAGTACACATGATTGTGTAAGAACAGTCATGCCAGAAAAAGGCTCATTTATAAAGTTCAAAAACCATCAACATATGACTCAAGTGCCATTTAAGATATATGCAGATTTTGAGTGTCTTACGAAACCTAAAGAAATTAACTTAGGAGAATGCACTAAGCAATATCAAAAGCATGAACTGAGTGGATTTTCTTACCTAGTAAAATGCTTTGATGATTCAGTCTATAAACCAAAGTTAGTTTGCTATACAAAGACAACTGAGGATGAAAACTTGGGTCAAATATTTGTAGATAAATTAGAAGCTGCATTGAAGGAAATTCACAATCAGTTTAAATTTCCAAAGAGAATGAAATTTACTGATTTAGATAGGCAAGACTTTGAGCAAGCGACTTGTTGTTTTGTTTGTGATGAAGAGCTTCTTGATGATAAAGTGAGAGATCATTGTCACTTTACTGGTAAATACAGAGGAGCTGCTCCTAGTCAATGTAATTTGAAACTAAAGAGACCAAAGCATTGTCCTGTTATTTTTCACAATCTTTAGAATTATGACAGTCACTTGTTTATTAGTAATCTCGGAGTTTCTGAAGGAGATATGAATTGTATTGCAAAGACAGCAGAGAGATATATAAGCTTCACTAATAAGGTTATTGTAGATACATTTAGACCTAAAGATAAACCTAATGAGTTAGTTAAAGTGAAGAGGCAACCTCGCTTCATAGACTCATTTAAATTTATGAGTAGTAATCTGAGTGATTTAGTAAATATTTTAGACAAGTCAGATGTTTATAGTTTAAAATACTTTTACTCAGATTATATTGATTTACTTTTTAGAAGAGGACTTTATCCTTATGATTACATGAATTCATTAGATAAACTAAAAGATACAAAACTACCTCTCAAGTCAAAGTTTTATTAAAAACTAAATGAACAAGATATTTCAGGTATCTCACGCACAGCATGTCTGAAATACGTTAAAAATGACATCTATAAAAAATTATCATGACTTATATTTAAAAACAGATGTGTTACTTTTATGTGATGTGTTTGAAAAGTTTATAAAAATGTGTTTAATTCACTATAAGTTAGATCCTCTTTGGTATTATACAACACCAGGTTTATCCTGGGATTCAATGTTGAAGTTTACCGAAGTTAAAATAGAACTCATTCATGATTTAGAGATGTATCTAATGTTTGAGAAAGGAATTTGTGAAGGGGTTTCAATGATTACAAAGAGACACGCAGTTGCAAATAATAAGTATTTAGATAATTATAATCCAGAAAAACCAAGCGTGTATCTTCCATATCTAGATGCAAATAATTTATATGGGTATGCATTATCGGGTAAATTAGCATTAAATGATTTCAAATGGATGAGTAAAAATGAGCTTTCAAACTGGTGGAAATACCCTTGTATTTAAAAAGTTGATTTAGAATACCCAGAGCACTTGCATGATCTTCATAATGACTATCCATTGGCACCAGAAAAAGTAAAGATAAAAAGGAGTGGTGCTGAGAAATTAATTCCTAATTTGAATATAAATCAGATTATGTTGTACATCATAGTTTGTTAAAGTTATGTGTTGACTTGGGTCTTGTAATAACAAAAATGCATAGTGGAATTCGCTTTGAAGAGTCTGAATGGATGAGACCCTATATAGAACATAATACTAATTTACGAACAAATGCTACGTCTAAATTTGAAAAAGACTTTTTTAAACTCATGAACAACTCTGTTTATGGAAAGACATTAGAAAACATTCGTAACCATAGTATTGTAAAATTAGTTTACAGTATAGCGAAGGCAGAAGATTCGTTCAATAAAATAAATTACAAGTCTACAACGATATTTAATGAAAACTTAATTGCAATACAAATGTATAAAACAAAACTAGTACTTAATAAACCATTACAAATAGGAATGGTGGTTTTCGAGCATCCAAAGAAATTGATGTATGATTTCTGTTATAATTATATAAAACAAAAGTTTAAGAACAGAGTAAAACTACTACTTACCGATACAGATTCTTTCATTTTTGAGATAACAGCAATTGACTTTTATAAAGACATCTCCCCAGACTTGAAGAAATGGTTTGATACGAGCGAGTTTGATAGCCCTAACATACCTTATATTATAACTGGTCTCAACAAGAAGGTGCCTGGACTATGCAAAGATGAGCTTTGTGGAAAACAAATTAAAGAGTTTGTGGGTTTGAGACCAAAATCTTATAGTTTATTGATTTCTGACGGTAACATAATCAAAGAAGCAAAAGGAGTAAAAAAATCCGTGATTAATAAAGATATTAGATTTCAAGATTTTAAGAATTGTTTACTTACCAGACTAGAAGAGAGACGAAAAATGAACAAAATAAGATCACATAGACATGAACTATTTTCAGAAGAAATAAACAAGATCGCTCTGAGCTCAAACGATGATAAAAGATACATACTTCCAGATGGGATTCATACACTAGCTCTTGGACACAATAGAATAAAAGAACTACACTAGTGTCCTCGAGTACACGCGCGAGACAAGTGGACTACATAGTTCAAAATCCTCTAGGCGCATGTTTTTTCAACTTGAAAAAAAAAATTAAAATTATTTTCTTCAGGTGAAAATTTCTTTAGCCCACAGGAATGTAAAATTTTCTAGAACCGACAGGAATGTGTCAACAAACGGTTGCCAAGTATTAAATTACTTGCTAGTCCTAGGCTTCGACTCTATAAGCATCACCATGAATATATAATTTAAGATTTCCATCATAAGCTTGTTTAATACTCCCAGGATTTATTTCAAAGAATTTACTAGCTTTACCAATACTTGGAAAAGACTCTATCCAACCAGAATTTAAGTGAATCAATCTCACAGGACGAGGAACTCTCATAGCTTCTCTACAAAAGTCTCATACTTATTATTCTTAGGAAGTCAATCAATTTCAAGTGCATGACAAACTTGATCTTTATTCATTCTTGAATAATCTTTTAGACTAAGGTCTTTAGCTTTTTGTTTTAGTTCTCTGAGACTTCGACCTTACATTATTTATTTAATAAGAAAATAAAAATTTCCTAAAAGACTACTAAATTACAAAAGAAACTAATTTACCTAGTCCCCAGCCTCCAACAAGACCCATAGCTCCAGAAGCAATATGTTGGTACTCTTGCATCTCATTTGAAGGTTTATAATAGTCTTCTAATACAGGCTCTTTTTCCCAATTTAAATCAAGTTGATGAATTTGACCCAAAGCTTGATTTGTAGTATTAATTTCTAAATTAGCATGTGATAATTCTTGCATATACTGAGCAATTTTATCTCTTCTTTCAATTTCTCTTTTATTCCATTTTTCTTTTTCAAATGCTAGTTTCTCCAAAGCCAAGTTGTGTCTCTTCATTTCTTCTTTATAATCGTTGTGATTCAATTTACTGAATAAGAATCCAGCTCCTGGAAAAGCAAGTGCATTAAAAAGTCCTCCAGCTACTGTTGAGACCATTTATTTTATTGAGTTGTTCTTTGTGGAATAATTTTACTATCTTCAAGGTATTTTACAATCACTGATCCAACCATGACCGATCCAGCCAGTTTCAGTGTACTATTCAAGTTTTGAGGTGTACCAAGAGATTCACCAAATGCTTCCTTACTCATTAAAGGTACAGCAACAGCAGATGCAGTTAATACAACTCCTTGATAAATTTTATTCACATATTCTTGTTTTTGAGTTATTGGTTCCATTCATTTATAAATAGAATTTATAATTTTTTGTTAGTCAAATGTATCTAGTTTATCAACATTCGCCTTCGGTTCTTCAATGACAGCTTCTTTGACAGGACTAACAGGCCTTTCAATAACAGCTTCTTTGACAGGAGAGAAAGGTGCTTTTGATTGTTTAGGTTTGTAATTCATATAACAAAATACTCCAATTCCAATAATTGAGACTATAGCTATAGCAAACGTATATCCCCAGTTGTCACCACTCGCTTGTTTTTCTAATTCTTCTAATCGCTTCTTTTTAGCTTCTTTAGCTTGCCTAGACATTTCAGCTAGTTTTTTACCTTATTCTACTTTTTGGGGGTCTTTGATTTTTCTTGAATAGTAACAGTTAGAGGTGTCTCTTGAGTAGTAGTAGTGCTCAATTATTTATAAATAGAAAAGCTTAATATTCTGAAACAGTCTCACCAGCAACTTTTAAATTAGACTCATTTCCGTAATTACCACCAGCTGTTTTTCTCATTTGAATATAAAACATAATCACATCATTAATGTTTCTGACCTGATCTCTAAGGTAAAATGAATATTTAATGTAACAGCTTGATAACCACAAAAATTTAATATATTTTTTTCGGTAATGTGTACTATCTTTATGACTTTTTGCTGCTTAGATTTATTTTTCATAAGCACAAAAGTTGAGTACTCAACACTAATGTTTGTAATGACAGTGTCATCGTCAAATGTATGATTCAACAAGGTTACTTTTGTCTTACCATTTACATCTGGATGATAAATTGAACTGCTTGGATATCCGCTGTTCAACGTTTTTGGTATACTATAACCAACTACTCCATGTAAACCTCTATACGAAAAATTATACTCGTATGTGCTAACAATGCTAGGATTACTAACAAGTTTTTCTGGTATATAACCATAATTCAAAGTCATTTATTTATAGTGTGTATACAAAATCTCAAAATTGTCTCATTTTTGTAGTTTGTTGGTGGATTATAATGTTTAAGCTTAACAAACAACAACACAATCTCACTAGGATCAGTTACATAATCAACATGGTTAAATGACTTGTTTATGACGAATACATGATTTCCATTTGGCTTTCCAAAATAATTTTTATTATCATTTCCTCTGACTACTCCATGATAGTTTCCAAACATATAAATTGGATCGCTAAGATTAAATTCCTGCTTAGACTTGTCTTTTTTAACAACAACTAAATTGTAGTGGACGTTAAAATCACCATGCACTATCTGTATCAATGGTATGAGTTTGAATAGTTAGCTTGGTACTTCTGTTACATACGTTTTCAACATACAGAATACTCAACGGAATTCCATCAAGTAACTTAGCAGGTCCTGCCCACGCAGATGTTAATTCATTAAAAACAAAATATAGTTTTTCTGTTAGTGTTGTTTGTATTTGTGCAAAACCATGATTTAAAGTCATCTATTTGAAGGAGAAATCTTGCTAAAAAAAGACCAAACACTAACATTGAACCTGCAGCTTCAACCATAGTTGTACTTGAAAGACTTTTTGAGTCAATTACACGGTAACTACTAGACATCTTGGTTTTACCTACAAAACTCTTACTAGGTGTCTTGTTTTTACCTATAAAGTTGTTACTAGGTTCCTTCTTTTTACCTACAAAACTACTACTAGGAGCTTTTGAGTCATTTTTAAGGTCTACAAGATTACTTTTAAAGACTTTTGAGTCATTTTTAAGGACTTTGTTTTCACCTACAAAACTGTTACTAGGAACAATAAGGTTAATCGTGCCATTTTTACCAAACTCCATACTTGCTGTAGCAGTTGTTAAAGTATTATTAAATCCTTCTACAGGATTATCTAGTATAATCATGTCAGAAGGAATTAAAGTAATTCCGAACTTACTACCATATTTAATACAACATTTGTATCCTCTATTGCTTTTCTCATATCAGAGATGAAGACAGTAGGATCATCTTGCACAACAGTGTCTTGTACGAGTTTATGAAACACATCTTGAGTCTGAGAACTTTTTGCACCTTTGTTAACAATACTCGATCTTGTTTTAGCTTGAGCACCTAATATACAATAAACATAACTTTCCATGGCTTGTTGTAAAAGTTTTTGTCCAATTTGCATAAGACCATCTGAAGTTTTCTTTATGAATGATTTCCAATCATTAGATTCATTTCATGGAACTACTTTATCATTGTACTCATAGCCAATTCCAAGAATTCCCATAGACCTGTTATACCTAGGAAACACATAGTGAGATTTTCTTACTCCTGGATGCTTTTCGAAAAAATAACTCATTGCTTCTCTAGTATGTTTTAATTTATACTTCCAAACTTTTTTGGTAGGAATATTCTCTTGTATAAGCTTCAGGTCATCTTTGTTAACAAAAGTACTTACCCAGCTAGCACGCTAACGTTGCTACAACGTTTGACGAACGTTAATACTAGGTTCTTTGAATGTTGTGTTCAACGTTGCATGAACGTTAATTTGTCG
>JAOBYK010337911.1:0-17681 GCA_025434845.1 Phenganax subtilis | reverse complement strand
TTATCATGGAAAAACCTTGCAAATACTCGTCGCCCTCGCCGTACAATTCGATTATAACGCTCATCGTCTATAAAACAGAAACCTCGAAACCGTTCGTCAAACATGAGTTCCACATCAATACTGTTTTTTGAAAACGCGGACGCTTTAATAGCCTACTGCAATAGGAGAGCTGAAACCCCGAAAATGGAATGCCCGATCGTCAACGCATTACATGATATGATTCAAAAATCCAATCATTCTGAGGAATTGAATAAGATTTTAGAAACGGATGAAGACATCAAGAAAAAAGAAGGGGAAACGAGCAAGCTTTGCAACACCTATCGTCAGGCAAAAAAAGAAGCCATAAAAGCCGACGACAAGCTCATGAATCCTAAAATCGAAGGGGAAGAAGAGAAAGAAGCGGCAGATTTACTCATCGCTTAGAAATTAGTTCTAAAAATGATTCAATGCAAATATCTCGATGAAAGTTTTGAGTATTATGATTTGATTGTAGATAAAACCCAGGAATATCCTGTGGATGATGTTTTAAAACTGAAAAATTGTTGTAAATGTGAGAATTGTTTCCGTGCTTATTATGCTAAGCAATAAATTTTTCAAAAATGAAACTCTCGTATCATTTAATTTCCTCAAAAAAAAAATATCCTTTTACGATTTTTAAAATCAAAATTCGTGCCACGTCATTTCCATTTTTTAAAAGGAAATTCACAACCAATAATAAGTTGGCATCGTTTTGATTTTAAAACGGAAAATTCATGTCACTCATAGCATTTTGAATTTAAAAAGGCTAATTTCATGGCATTTTGATTTTTAAGAACAATTTTAAAACAGAAAATTCATGTCACTCATACCATTTTGAATTTAAAAACACTAATTTCATGGCATTTTGATTTATAAAAACAATATGCGTCATTTCCCATTTCGAAAAGCATAAATACGCAGGCATATTCGCACCGAACGAAACACGATGGCGATTTTCACAACCAAAAATTATCTTATCGACGGGTGCAGACGAAGAGCTCAACACAGCATCGAATTGAAACCTATCATTCATCAAGAATACCTAAAGTCATTCATCTTGGATGCACAAATAAGAAGAAACTTTTATTGGCGCGATGTTCAGAATTGCCTCAACGCAGAACGTGCCTATTACAACGACATCATCTATGACGAAG
Source organism: Phenganax subtilis (assembly GCA_025434845.1). Lineage (NCBI taxonomy): Eukaryota > Metazoa > Cnidaria > Anthozoa > Malacalcyonacea > Clavulariidae > Phenganax > Phenganax subtilis. Next base: position 16,509 of record JAOBYK010337911.1, on the reverse strand, counting down.
AACTCTTGGTCGCATTCAGAATGAAAAAGGACAGTTTCAAGAAGTACATAGCCAGCATCCACAAACTTTACAAAACTTTCGTCCTTATATGCAACCAAATAGACAAGAAACTTTTAGAGGACTGCAAACACCAATTAGACAATCCTGTTTGCGAACTATTACAACTCTATATTTTTAATTATCAATTCGAAAACCGTCAATAAACGATCATGTGTCATTTAATGCTTGCTTGTAAGCAAATCGCGTGCATTTAACAGTCGATCGGCTCCCGCTTGTGTCAACAGGACGCGCTCGAGTGAACCCGCTTGCGAAAAGCTTCGAAACAAAGCAAAGAAGGCACGGTTTTAGACCAAAAGCCATTTCACCATAGATTCGAGTTTAAAAGCAGCGAAAAGCATCGAAAAAATTTTATAAAAGTGCAAAAACCTCGCGAAACAAGGCAGTTTGCAAATTTTCGACAAAAAATTACAAATTCACTCATCATTATGAAAACCCGTCAATCAACGTCAATTATCTAGGCATGGTCGTTCGCTCCACCTCCGGGGAATACTTAAGTGCAAACACGAGCCGAATTGAGTCATTCGGCTCAACCAAGGCTTAGGGTACGGAGTTCGACCAAACATATACATGCACAACGACTCTTGTCGTGCATATATAGATAAATAGATAGACATATATATATACATACATATAAGCCATCATAAACATCAGCACGACATGCTTACATGTCGTCCATGTGTAAACGTGGCGAATAAACATCAGCATAAGGTTTTTATGCTATGTGTCCAATCCAATCCACCCCAACCCTTCTCTGTCCAATCCAACAACCCTAACCCAACAAATTCTCTCTCAAACAACCCCCCTGAAAATACAATTCGCTCTCTCCTACACCAAGTATCCACCCTTCCCCACCATCTCTCGCACGTACAATTTCATGCATATTAACAACCTCATCCACTTCTGATCGATCCTTTTCCAATCTGCCCATTTCATTGGTTTCTTAGATCGATCACGTGGATTTTACTAATTATGCAAAACAAGCCCGCTGGAAAATCACCCGATTTTACCCCTTTTTTGCTGACTCAGCGAAAATATGTAATAGTAGCTTATACTAAATAGAGCTTAGCGACCGTGCCTTCAAAAAAACAGTAGTATCTATAACATATAACTACTTCCTCATATTTTGGTTTTATATAGTCATAATGAAACTTGTACAATTGAATTTTAGAAATATCCAAACTGCTCATACCTGCGTAAATAGGTTTGTCTAAAAGTAGATTTGTCTTATGACTATGAATAGCAACTAAATTTTCATCAAATATTGTTTGTGACTTAAATTGAGGTTTATTCGTTAATTTTTAAAATCTATATTCATTATTTACCAACTCAACATTAGCTCGATTTCTAATATTTTCCATTGTTTTTCCAAAAACAGAGTTATTCATAAGTTTGAAAAAATCTTTTTCAAATTTGTTTTTTGAAGAGGCTCTAAGTCTTGTATTCATATCTATATAAGATTTTAACCACGGAGACTCTTGAAACATGATTCCTTTATGAATATTTTTTAAATTAAGCCCATGATCAACATAATACTTGAGAGCCTCATGATGTATCACATATCTTGTTTTAGTATCTAAAGTGGATACAAGTTTTTCTGTAGTAATACCTTGATCTAATTGAGGTTGGATTTTTTCTGGAGCTAATGGAAGGTCACTGTGTAAATCATGAAGATGTTTTGGATAAGCTAAATCTACTTCTAAAATACAACCTTGAACTTTTTGCTAAATTTTTAGGTTTGATTTTCTCATCCACCTAAAACCATGTGCAGGAAGAGGCATTGACATGGCAAAACCATAAAGATTATTTACATCTAGATAAGGACAAAAAATGGAAGGTTTTGTAGAATCATAATTTTTTAAATATTTATTATTTGCTACAATGTGTCTTTTGGTAATCATAGACACATCTCCTCTTATACCTTTTTCTATCGTAAGATACATATCTTTTTGATCTAAAAGTTCTAACTTAACTTTTGACGTTTTTAAAGCTGCATCCCAAGCTAAACCTGGAGTTGTGTAGTACCAGGCAGGATCTAAATCATAATATTTCATACACACATTTCTAAATTCCTCAAAAACATCAGCTAAAAGTAAAACATATGTTTTTAAATAAAGATCATCGTAATCTTTTATTGTTTTCATTTTAAAATACTGCCATACTTTTTGAGTATGAGAGTAATCTTCTTCTGAAATATGTTCATCATCAAGCTTTGAGTAAAAAGCCTCTTTGGGAGGTAAGTTTGTGTCTTGAAGTTTCACAAAACTTCTCATAAGGTCATAAGGATAAACTCCTTTTCTGAAGAGTAGCTTAACATGGTCTGGAAAACATTTCTCAAGACAATGTAGTTTTTGTAGATCTTCTTGTGTTAAATTTTTAACGAGTGAACTTAAACTAGAACTCATAAACTTAAAGGAATCTATAAATCTTAATTGGTGAGAAATTGTTTTTCCGTTTTCATTTTTATCCACGGGAACATATTTTGTAAAACTTATATAACTTTCTCCAGTTTTTGGAATGCAATTCACTCTACCTGGAGTCCCATGTAAAGATTTTATAAATAAGTGAGAATCATAACCTTGTAAATTATGAAACACAACTGGAATAAATTTTGGTATACTAAATTCTAAATTACATTTATTATGAGCAGCACCTCTATATTTTCCTGTAAAATGACAATGATCTCTAACTTTGTCTTCTAAAATTTTTTTACAATTATGACATGTTGTAGAATTGTCCAAATCTTGTTTGTCTTGATCTGTGAAAGTCATTTCTTTAGGATTTTTATAGAACGTTTTATAAATATTCTTGATTTCATCTTTTATTTTTTCCACAAATACTTTTTCAACAGATTTGGAATCGTTAGAATTATATGTATAATGCACTAATTTTGGGGGATAAATGTTATCATCAAAACATTTCACCAAATAAGAAAAACCACTTGGAATATGTTTTTGATATTGTGTCGTTTTCTCACCTAAATGGTTACTTATAGGTTCTGTGATACATTCAAAATCTGAATAGATTATAAATGGAACTTTAAATTTTTGAAATTGGTTTTTAAATTCAATAAAAGTATTTGACCTGGGATACTCTATGTTTGTAGGCTCATGTTTTGTACAGTAATATTTATGCTCCTTTAAATCTTCTTTAGAGAAATGTAATAAGCAGAAATCACAAACTTCATATTTCACTTTTTTCCTAGTTAGTAATGAACTAGTTAATTTACCAATATCTTTTATCACTATAAAATGTTTATCCTCTAAAAGTAAAAGACGAATATCTGGCTCATCAGGATGAATATGTCCTGTTGGAAATACCCTGTTTTTTTTATCATAAACAAATATATTTATTTTTATATTATTTTTCTTCTCAAACTTTTTAACATCATCAATAGGTGTTGGAAATTTTATACCTGTCCAATCAAATTTTTCTGTTTCTTTTATTAAGGAATCTGTAATTCTCTCACAATGTTTATCTCCAGGTTTCATAGTTATAGCTATAGTTACAGCCAATTTGAAACATTGTTGATCATCATTTTTTGGATTAATAGTTACTTTTTTATTAACTACAAATTTTGGAGTTGAAACATAAGAAGAAACTTGAAGAGGATCATAAATAACCACATGAATTAATAATTTACTATTTTTTCAAGTTCTCACCCAGAACCCTTTTTTCGCTCTTCTACAAACTCATCTATAATTTTTTCAATCATATTCTTATGAACTTGATCTATGTCTGTTCCATACAATATTCTATGATAAGATGAACTAAAATAACCCTTTTCTTGATCTCCAATTTCATCTGTTGTTGGGTTTCTTTTAACCATTTCACAAACTAAAATAAACTCTATTTTATAATTTCTATGAGATATTAAAATTGGAGTTACATGAGGTTTGGCATATTCTATTAACCAAGTACGTGGATTTAGACAATTAGGGTCTTCATTTTCAACACAAAAGTTTTTAGTCTACCTTTCATAGCTTTATCTAATAATTTAATTTGAGACTCTTGAGGCTCTGATCTTACTAATTTTATAACTCGATCTTTACAATTATTATAAGTATTTGAAATTTTATTCCTCATGTCTTTTGGCACAAAATCTAATAACCAATCATACAATTCATTAATTTTTGTTCTTACAATGGTTGTTTTTGGAGCTACAGTTTGAGTTTCTTGAATTTCTGTTTGAGTATTTTTTTTATATATATTCAAATGTTTATGAATATAACTTGTAATAGTATCCTGAGACTCACTGTAACAGTCGCTCCGTAAACTCAAAAACTTGAAACGACGACGACGTTGCTTACGTCACAACACGTTTTAATTGGTACAAGAAAACAAAGACGAGAATATATTTTACAGGCAATACTTTAATATTCTTCAGCCAAATGGATACAAATGTTCATGCGAAATAACAAATCTTCGTGAAACGTTATCGAATGATTGTCGTAAACTGAAATATCAAATAATATAGAAACTAAATTCATGCATATGACATTCCGGACATACTTATATACATGAAGCTTAGACGAATATACGCCACTATGATGCTACAAAATACGAACACATTATACTGACAATATACTAAAACATGCAAAATCATCTATGTAGATATAGTACAACAAAATGCAATATCATGCAAATCAAGTTACGAAAAAGCGAGCTATCCTAAAATTACTACATTAGCTAGAAAGATAATTGTAAAAGATAAACTTACATAACAGTCCTGCTTTTTTAGGTGTTCAATGCACAAACCAATGATGTCCAAAACAGCTGGTGACAGCGAAAACTTTACAAATACCTTACGAAATTTACTAACTGTTCTTTCGACCAATACACATGACCAGCTGAGCAAAGACGTGCAAAGTTTTGTGCAAAGTTTTACCCGTCCCAATTCGGAACTAGTTACTACGTCAATATAACTACTAATCAATCTATAAGTTTCTGCTATTGTTCAAATTGCTCGATCATGCTGAAAGCAACTAAAAGCGACTGGCATCTTCTACACTCACCATCATAATTTTCTTTACTTAGGTTATCTTCTAAAGTACTTAAATACTTGTTCATATTTTTTGTTCCCATCTTTTTACTTTTCCATCTAATATATTAAGTTCTTTAGTTACTTTTACAGGAATGTTCATGTCTCTTTTATTTATAAACTTTTTTCTATTCAATTTTAAAAGATTTTGATTTGATCTAAACTCCATGGTCCTCAATTAATACTAATTAAGTAAGGACCATATTTGAGTCTTATTTATCTAATAAAACATGTTTCTTTTTATTATTTACAAGATAATTTAATAAACTTATTACAGAAAACTTTTGAAGATTTATCGTTTGGCCTTCATTTTCAATCATAGTCAAAATCAATTTATTAAGAATAAATTCACTCATCTTTTTATCACACCTATGAACTAAATTTATATCTTCTTCATCAAGATCTAACGAGTCTTGTATTAAATCAGCATATTCTGTATTTTCATTTGATTGATGTTGTAAACACATTTTGTCTTTCTTGATGTTTTTCGACCAAGTAATAAATCGTGAAAGATTTTTATCAATCAAATTTAAAAGATTTTGGTTTGATGTAAACTCCATGGTCCTCAATTAAAACTAATTAAGTAAAGACCATGTTTATGTCTCTTTTATTTAGGTAAAAAATAAAATAGTGTTTCTAGTCATGTAAGTAGTAGTGTGAAAAGGGAGGTTTTGGAACAAAGCGCCCTCCAACGCCCAATTTCATAATAATAATTTATTGTTCTTTTTTGGGAAGAAATCCCTGTTTTGGACAAATCTTTAAAAGAAATTTCTGGGACAACAAAATTGGGGGGGGGAGGGGGGGGTGTTAACAACTGTTAAATTTTAAATCTTGTAATAGTAGCTTATACTTTAGTGCCATCTTGAATTAAAAAAAGTCCTCTGGAAATGAGTATTTTTGGGTGTGTTGTCCCGGAAAATGAACAAATTAGTACAAATTACTATTATGCGATTTTTAACGGGGGTAGTGTGTTTGTCCCAGAACCCCCCTTTTCACACTACTGTTATAAAGGATTTTCATGTCACGTTATATAATTCGCGAAGTGAACTGATTAACTTTGAGTCTGGCGTGGTGTCTTTGGAGTGCAGAATCAATTATGATTGACGTAGAATTATTAGTGAGTGACGGTGAATTAAAAGTTGAATAATGGGATATTCATTATCCATTTTCGATTAAGTTAAGTAGAAGAAAAATTTATTTTAAAATCGAAAAAATATCTTGTGAAAATATACAGGGTTTGTTTGCATCATATTTTTGTAAAAAAATCGACTTCGGTCAATTGGAAATTATGAATATTCCTGTTGCCAAATCAGTCGCGATCAACGCCGGTATTTTACATCACGATAAAGATGTTTCATGCAACGCGGGAACGCAATACATTTTATTTCAAAAATATTTGGATTTTTTTTCAATGAAAAAAATCAATCGAATTTACAAAATATGGATAAAAAATTTTTGTCCAACTATTTAATTGATAATAAAAAATATATCAACAAAAATGTTTTTTTTTGGTTAAAATACGATAATGCAAATTTATATATATCAAAAGAAAAAATACAATTTAGTTCACGATTATGGTTCGAAGATGAACAAAAAGTATGATGTAGAAATTTTAAAAAAATTATTAAAAGGCGAATACCCGGTGTACAGATATAAAAATACAAATTTAATTGGTTGTAATTATAGAGAGTCCGTTTTCGAAAAGGCTAGAGAAGAAAGTATAACCCCCCCCTCAAAATTTGAATCACAGCTTTCCGATTCCGAAAAAGAATCTACCCTCGGATCCCGTCCCGAGTAAGAAACGAAAACGCGGTGTTGGTGGCGGTGGGAATCACTTGATCCGCACGTTTTAAAACTTATCGGAAATGCCTAGAGGCAGACGCAGAAGGAGAAGATAACAAAGAGGCGGTTTTAGCTTGAAATCACTCTTGAGCAAAGGAGCACCACTTGCTAAGCAAGCTTTGCGAAAAGGAATACCGATCAGATTAAATTTAGCCAATCAATTAGCAGCGAAATATTTGAATTAATAAAAAAAAAATAAATAAAATGCCTCTCAGATTACCGTTAGCATTACCGCTTCAAGAAAGCGAACAAAATAACGTCAAAAAACACTACGGTCTCATACAAGATCCTGTTTTAGAGTTGTTTAAAGTGCCTCCATTTAATACGACCTACGTCAATTCGAGAACCGGCATTTTCAATTCGTTGCCAAACAATGATAATGTTACGGCGACCGATTATACGTTTTATCATAGTGCGAACGAGTACGGTTTTTTTAAGATGGACCAGGCTGTTTTGTACACTAAAATAGATATCGTTACGACCGCGAATACTGTTGCTCGAGCGGCGGAGAATGCGATCGCTTGCGTGCAACCTAGTCCTTTACGAACCATGTGGGATCAAATCAACGTATTTGTAAATCAAGAAATGATAAACACGTCTAATAACGCCGAGAATTACATAGGATACATTCCTCATTTGATGGGCGAAATTCCCTATCAATATCTTAAAACGGCTGAAATTACCACTGCGTATCATAATACTCCCTCTGGAGCTAATGATATATTGGATAGTATTGCTGAATTAGAAGACATGACTCATGCCAACTGCGTTAATCAAGGTGCCGCGAAACGATTAAAATTGACGAACAACAAACAGTTCTTCGAATGCATCGACATTTTCGACAGGAATTGTTTAAACGAGACCGGAAAAGGAAGCGTTTTTCCAATGGATTTTGAATTAAAAATTCAATTATCGCGTGCCGCCAAAAACAAATATTTGTTTGGCGCAGCGGCAACGTGCGGCGCTTCGGATATTTCGTTGAAAGATTTCCAGCTGATAATCCCCATGTTCAAACCCAGAAAACAATTGGTCACGGCCATTAACGATATGATGATAATAGAGAATTGAGAAATTGCAAATACGTGTTTCAATACAGGGCCGTGTCGTATCCCGTGGTAGATGGAAGGCAGTACATAAAATACAATAACATATTCAATGGGTCGAGACCGACACGTCTTTACACCATATTTTTTACGCGAGACAGATATAACAGTGCTTATGAGTCTAATCCCTTTCGATTCGAATCGGTGGCCTTTTCTCAATTCGAAGTTCGCATAAACGAAGGAATCGTTCATCCTGTTTACAAGGGTTTGAAAGATGCTTATCGAGCTCTGCAAAAAGTATTGAATCGAGAATATCGCGATATGCCATTTTCGTACGATCAATTTCTAACCGATTATTGTGTGATCACCGTAGATTTGACCGAAAACAAAGACAGTTTCAATAAGGTTCTACCAAATACGACCACCGGTCAAGTGAGCGTCGAATGGGATTTAAAGGACGCACTAGATGAAGACATGCAAATATTATTCATCGGCGAATTTAGAAATTGTATTAAATTCGCTTATAATACAGCACCATGAAGAATGTTTACGTTTTAAAAAATAGAAAAAAATGCGAAGCATATACTAACAAAAAAAATACTTTCATTTATTTTAAATTAGTTTGTTTGTTAGTAAAGATTAATTGTAGAACTTGTATTATTGGAAGACGAAAGTGTAATAAAAGAAAATGCAGATATTTGAATAGACCCAGTGATTATTTGACTGGTTTGCAACGTCCAACTTTACATATACGACCTGTAATATCCAAATATGGATGAATTAAAACAAAAAGAAAATATTTCCAAAGAAGAAGAAAGTAACGATGGGGAAAGAGAAGAGTTGAAAAACGATAAACAAACAATAGAGAGTAATGCTAAAGAAAACAAAACAGACGAACGCGACAAGGACGACGAAAACGACGAAGACGACGAGTATTACTTGGACGTTTCTAGTGACGACAGGATCGAATCATCATCATCGGTTTCCGATTATTCAGACGCAGACGATGAAGCTTGCGATGAAGATTCCGGAAATGATTTAATGATAAAAAATGTCTTGAGACAGTTGCTAGAATACAATAAGATTGAACACAAGGAAAATTTTTTTTTAAAAAATTCATACCGTCGATTCAAAATTTTTTATCGTTAAGTCTAACAAAAAGAAACGAAAATTACTCGAAAAAAATCCATAAAAATTTAATGATTTTGTCAAAATTAATTTGCAAAAACGAAATTCCAAATTTCAAAATCGATAAATTAAACAAAAATATCTTGAAGAAAATTATTCGAAAAAAAATGAAACAAAACAAAAGGAAAATTACTTTTATCGAAAATCATTATCTTCACCAATATTTTAAAGAAGCACTGAAAGAATTGAAGAAAGCACAACGCTTGCAAAATGAGCACGACGGTGGAGAAACTGCAACTGGTGAACGCTGAAAAATTCAACAAACTGTTCACGTTACTTTCAAAAGAAAAAAAAGAAGATGCTTTAATGAAAGATGTAAATAGAAATTCGTCGCAATTAAAATTAATAAAAAATTATGAAACATTGCAAAAAAACGAGTCACCTGAATTATTAGGAGTGAAAACAATGAATTACGTAAACTCGACGCAAAACTGTTTAGATTCTAAAAAAAGCAAAGTGGGCAATACAGGAGGCAACGTCGAACAACTGATAGCTACTAGGGGTTCGGTGGAGTACAGTCGAAATAAATTGAGAGAATATTTCAAAGGTAAAGTCGAACAATTCGATAGCGGAATTAAAATTAGAGGAAGAAAATACAATATAACTCAAGAGGATATTCTCGAGGATTTTTCACACATGAGAAAAAAAATTTTCAATTTAACCGATAAAGATTTCGATTCCGTTTTACTCGGATTTAAATCCATAAATCTACCCAGGTCGTATATTAATAACGAAAAAATTAGAAAAAAATTCATCAAATTATACGACGAACCGAAACCGTCGACATCTTTCGATACTCAAGAAATTCGAAGTTCAATAAGAAAAGCCAAAGAAAATATAGAAAGATTTCAGAGTATGCCTGGAAATACACGTAGAAAATATTATAGTCAAGATACGCTCGACTCCATTGAAAGAGGTAAAAGAAGATTAAAAAGATTCCAAAAAGAAAAAAGATTCAATTCGCGTTCTAGGTACGATGACGATTAAATTTTGGTGCTTTGTCAACAGATATTTAAATACGGACGATTTAGATAAATCACTAAAAAGTAACTGCGTAACCAAATCCTATTTTCTGGTCACATACCCTGCAAACATTAAGCCCAAAGTAATCGACATTTGCTGTTGGATATGGAACATGGATTGCTATTTGGAAAAAACACAATGAAATCACTTATTTCGATACTTATGCAAATGATATTACATTTTACGATAGAAACTACTGGCGAAATTTTTTGAGCGTTGCAAATGGAAAAATTATGCAAAGTATCAACGTCAAAGCGCCATATCAAAAACATGCGGCGCACGGTGTTCGTTGTTCATATACGAAAAATGCCATGCCGCCAAATACTTAGACGTCAAACAAACCGTATCGCAACCCTAAAAATTGATGGAAAACGAGCAAATGCTAAGAGTTTTAATTGTGCAAATATTCGGAACGCCCATAGCGAACATCTACAAAAAAAAGTGCAAAAAATCGTACTAACAAATCTCTTGTAATTATTTATTGTTATTATTAAATAAATCATTACATAAATCTTAATTACTTTTTACATCGTAAAATTATAGTGTCATTATCCGGAAAAAATGTTCCGTCACATTCATTCATTCATTCATCATTATTATTATTATTATCATAAATCTTCTCAATTATTTTCTACGTCGTAAATTATAGTGTCATTGTCAGGAAATACGTCCCATCGTATTCTCGTATTACCGTAGCTCTTCGGATGTGCGTCGAACATGACGTAACTGTACTTTTTCGCATAAAGGTCCCTCGATATTTGATCCATTACTCATTTCAACATCTGACGATTCTGTCCTATCATCATCATGTTTTGGTGATCAGATAAGTTCACGAACAATACCGAATAATGACTGTTCATTCGTAGCGTCCGCAATTGTCCGTTTCTGTAGTTCATATTTTGACAAACCAACACGAACGACATATTGTAATGATGACTGTCTCGAGTTGCAACATTGTTCAAGTTATCCAAATTTGTTTTATTGAAGGTGGAAAGTACCATTAAATCGTCCATCACAACCAGCAGGTTTTCTCCAGATTTGTTTTTTTTATTAGTCAACGTTTCGATGGTCGAAATACCCTTTTTTCAATCGATAAATTCGTAAGATTTTAAAGACGAAAAATCTCTCCGTTCCTCAATCAGTTTTTTCATATCATCATAAATCGGTTGGTAAGCCGAGTACAAATCAATTTTTGAACAGGCAGCGAAATGATTTCGTCTTTATTTTCGATCATTTTCATAATGAAAAAGGTTTTTCCCAATTGAGAAGGACCGCATATCGTCATCATGAAAGGATGATAAAACGGAATCTGGCATTTTTTAATCTCGCTAATCCAAGATGAAAACAAAAAGTTGCTTTTTCAAAAAAATATTTGAGAAACAGACAAAAAATAAGAGTAAAGGAATACAGAAAGATTTCTTTTTCAAATTCCCTGATACAAAAAACAAAGAAAATCTATAATCAAAATACATCAGCAAAACGAATGAGACATTTTGGAAGAAGATTTAAAACCTAAAACGCATACAATCTTAACATCCAAGGTAAAAACGAATAAAACAATTTCATGAAGATAAAAATTTTTCCAAGCAAAATACGTTTGCAAGATCGCAGATCCTCTTGTTGTCGGAAAATCCCAAGGCGAACCATCGAAAAAATAGTTAAAAATCGACTTTACTTATTCCATTATGCAAAATATCGTTACAACTCGCATAAACGAAATCGAAAAAAATTGGGAAAATAGGTGCTTATCAGAAAAAAACCAAAAACAACTACAAAAAAGATTAAAATGTTTTTCAAAATGGGTATACGATTTTGGCATTGTGGATGGATGGAAAATTTTTCGAAAAAAACAAAAGATCACACGTTCTCCCGCTGTCCGTAAATCTTAAGGCAAACCATCAAATGATTTTACTTATTTTCCATTATGCAAAATATCATCACAAAATAAAAAACTCTACTTGTGCAAAGATATTGAAAAAAACGGCCGCTTCTCAAGAACCAAGTCGTCACCTTTTCACCTGGCACACGTTTATCACCATAAACTCATACCAATGATTCAAGGGATAAAATTGAGAAAACAAATCTTAAATAAAGTTTGCTCCAAGAAAAGAGGAGGATGATGGTTTGATAGTTCAAAATGCATCATCTTCAGAAAACCACTATCTGCTATGCAAAAAAATGGTCCAAAAACGAATTACTTTAAACAAAAAAAAGAAAAAACAATTTGTAATGCAAAAAATCGAAAAAAAGAACAAAACAAACGAAATCAATACAAAGAACAATCTAATGAATATAACGGCAAAAAACAAAAACTTAAAAATTCCACCAGTCATGCACCAAAAAAAAAACAAATGGCAAAAAACAAAAATTCCAAAATTCCATTGCAAAAAACAGTGGATAAAGAAGTTGGAAACTGCTTTAAAAAATAAGAAGAGTTATGTCCAAAAAAACTAAAAAACATACAACATACGAAAACAAAGAATATAAAAAGTAGCAAAAAGAAAAAAACTAAGCTAAAGTTTTGTACACAGAGTTTTAAAGCCAAAAAGTGAGTTAAGATTTTATACACAGAGATCTAAAACCATTAAATCGAGATCGTAATATCGAGATACTAACTGGAAAAAAATAAGTCCATTGCAAGACAGTGAATCGAAGGGTTGGAAAACTGCTTTGGAAAAAAACAACAAAAGACTAAAAAACGCACGACATCTGAAAACAAAGAATGTAAAAACATAGTTAGAAGACATTTAAAACCAAAAATTCAATTGAAATTTTCACCAAGACACGAAACCATCAAATCCAGATGCTATAAAACCACGTATGTGACGAACAAATAAAAGCATTCGGATGTTGTTAACCATGCGACAAATATAAACAAACCACGAAAGTATTAATAACATGTGGAATAGTAGGGATAAAAAAGCATTATCCAAGAAAAAATCGATGAAATTTCCTTAGTTGTGAATTCCAAAAAGAGAAAAAAAACAAAACTACATAGTGCGAATAAAAATCACAAAATCTGTAAAAATAACAATAAACATGTTATACAATAAAGAAACTCGTACAAGTACACCGAAACCAAGAAACCTTTAAACCCACTTTGCATTGTCCAAAAGTAAGCGTGTGCATATAAATTGGCAAGTTTAAGCTCATCTAACCTCATCAAAAAACCCTGGAAAGAGCGTGATCGTCGTGTATAGACAATGTACAAGGTGGTAAATCGAATAATGAAGTTTAAAAATCACGACACATTATTTTAAAATGAAATGGCAAAAGAATTAGAAAAAAAACGTTAACAAACAAAATTTCACGCCAAAAAAAAAGATGCAATCCATCAAAGGCCTTCTAAAATAAAAAAAAGATGCAACCCATCAAAGAGATTCCACACAAAAATCCACAAGATATCCATCTTCAACAGAAAAATACATCATGAAACAAAACGCAAACGAAGAAATACAGTTAACAAAAAAATACCTACAAAAACATTTTGTGATCTTGTAACAAATAACTCCAAAGGAACCAAAAAAAAATGTCAAGGTAATTTCGTAGTCACTTGCTTTCTAAAAATACACACTGCGTTAAAAAAACCAAACAAAATCCTACGGACACGAATAAGTCTCCGCAAGCAAATTAGAAACAAAAAAAGGAAAAGCATGTTTTTTCTGTCACACAATTAAAGAAAATATTCAATTAATGCACTAAACAAACAAAAAAATAAAACAACAAATAATCTCCACAAACAATTTGCTTGCTAAGAACAAAAAAACATGTCTTTCTGTTACATTCGACAAACACTTAAAACAAAAGAAAATGTTTGATTTCTGCACTTTTGGAAAAAAACAGAGAAAACTAAGATCACAAAAAAACCAGGTGAAATAAACGAAAAGGAAACCGTTTCATCATAACACTTCAATATTTTTTTAAAAAGTTAAAAAACAAAAGGGATGTGCAAACGTGTGAATTATCTCACCGAAAACAAAAAATGCAGAGAAAAACAATTGGAAAACATTTTTTCGCAAAACAAATAAAGGAAAAGTGTGAATTATCTTACCGAAAATCGCGAAACAAATACAAGAAATATATCGAAATGTTAAAACACAAAAACACATCGCTGTTGAAATACCGAAATTGCAACAGGCAAAAAAAGTCACAAAGTAATTTGAAGAATGGAATTAAATCGAAATAAAAAAAACAAAACAAAAACTTTGTGGAAAAAACTTGGATTCATAAAATCTTGGATTCATTGTTTCTTTTTTCAAAAAATTCATACGAAATATTTTCAAAGCCAAAGAGGCTATAGTAGAACATGTTTTATCATAAAAAGGCTTAACACCAGTTATCTCAAAAATTAATCGACAAAATATCAAACACCCACGTCTCAGTATATCAACATCTGATCTACCGTAATAATAAATCGCATCACGAAATACGTAAGTTTTTTTACAATGATCGTCATAAAGCCAGAATAAAGCCGAAAAAGCCAACGACAAGCTCATGAATCCTAAAATCGAAGGGGAAGAGGAAAAAAAGCAGCATATTTAGTCGTCGCTAAGTTAGTTCTAAAGGCAATTCAATGTGAATATCTCGACGAAAGTTTCGAGTATTACGATTTGATTGTAGATAAAACCCAGGAATATTCTGTGGACGATGTTTTAAAAATGAAAAATCGTTGTAAATGCGAGAATTGTTTCCTCGCTTATTACGCTAAGCAATACATTTTTCAAAAACAAAACTCCCGTCTCATTTAATTTCCTCAAAAAAAAATATCCTCTTACGGATTTTAAAATCAAAATTCGTGCCACGTCATTTCCATTTTTTAAAAGGAAATTCACAACCAATAATAAGTTGACGTCGTTTTGATTTTAAAACGGAAAATTCATGTCACTCATAGCATTTTGAATTTAAAAAGGCTAATTTCATGGCATTTTGATTTTTAAGAACAATTTTAAAACAGAAAATTCATGTCACTCATACCATTTTGAATTTAAAAACACTAATTTCATGGCATTTTGATTTATAAAAACAATATGCGTCATTTCCCATTTCGAAAAGCATAAATACGCAGGCATATTTGCACCGAACCAAACACGATCACGATGGCGTTATTCACGACTGAAAATGATCTTATCGACTGGTTCAAACGAAGAGCTCAACACAGAATCGAATTGAAACCCATCATTTATCAAGAATACCTAAAGTCATTCATCTTGGATGCACAAGCGAAGAGAAACTTGTATTGGCGCAACGTTCAGAATTGCCTCAACGCAGAACGTGCCTATTACAACGATATGATCACCGACGAAGAACTCTTGGTCACATTCAGAATGCAAAAGGAGAGTTTCAAGAACTACATGGCAAGCATCCATGAACTTTACAGAACATTCGTCCTTATATGCAACCAAATAAACACAAAACTTTTAGAGGACTGCAAACACCAATTGGACAATCCGGTTTGCCAACTATCACAACTATATATATTTAATTATCAATTCGAAAATCACCAATCACCAAGAAGGCACAGTTTGCTACCAAAAAGCCATTTCACCATAGACTGAAGGTGGCGAAAAGCATTCAAAAAATTTTAGAAAAGTGCAAAAATCGAGCGAAACAAGGCAGGTTGCAAATTTTCGACAAAAAATTACAAATTCACTCTTTATGTAAAGCCGTCGATCAACGTCATTCATCTATGCACGGTCGCTTGCTCTGCCTCCGTGGGCTACTTAAGGGCCAACGCGAGCCGAATCGAGTCATTTGGCTCAACACGACGACTCTTGTCGTGCATATATAGATAGATACATACATAGACACATAGATATATATAAGCCATCATAAACATCGGCACAACATACTTTGACGTCGTCCATGCGTAAATATGGCAGATAAACATCAGCATAAGGACCTTTATGCTATGTGTGCGCACCAATCAATCCAACCCCACTCGGTCCAATCCAACAACCCGAACCCAACAAATTCTCTCTTGGACAACCCCCCTGAAAATACGATTCGCTCTCGCCAACACCAAGTATCCACTGTTCCCCATCATCGCTCACACATACAAATTCATGCATATTAACCACGTGATCGACTTCTAAACGATCCTTTTGAAATCCAGCCATATCATTGGTTCCTTCCATCGATCACGTGGATTTTACTAATTATGCAAAACAAGCCCCCCTGAAAAATCACCCGATTTGGACCCTTTTTTTGCTGAGTCAGCGAAAATCTGTAATAGTAACTTATACTAAATCGCGGCTTAGCGATCGTGCCTGCATAAAAAAAATAATACCTATAATAGTTAACTACTTATATATATTT
>JAOBYK010337800.1:0-17681 GCA_025434845.1 Phenganax subtilis | reverse complement strand
ATTTCATTCAGCTTTAGGAGAGGTATTTTTGTAAACTACATCTTTGGGACCTTGGAAAATTCTATCCATACACTCAGCCGAGTACTTGTTTGAGGCATGTTTTTCGTCCATAAGATGAACTCAATCATTGCCTGTCCATGTTTTGAGCTTTGTATGTTGGAATGAATCACTCATTGTAGAAAGTACAAAAAAGTTCACAGTGCAGTGCAACATACATGGAAGTCAACAATTGATGTCTGTGGATTTCCTTTCAGACCAGGGCTAAATCTCCATACAGTCTTCATGTAATTGAAAAGTTCACCTTGGGTACATTCTGACTATAACAAAAACAATCAACAAACAGCCTTCTGTTGAGACTAAGTTTTATCATCCGTAAACCATGAATGATACGAACATAATATACTACTCTGTTGTATACTACAGCTACACATAACTAGTTAAAGTGAACTTCTTACGATCAACATGACTGTCACCAACAAACCAATGCCATGCTGGTGGTATTGGTTCTTGGTAATTTTTCTCATATGTTAATCTTTTCTGGTCTACATTTTAATGCACAAAAACAATGGGAGCTTACAACTTACCACAACCAAATTAGGTGGTACAAGCGTCAACACAGAAATGTATCGTTCAACAAGAGGTGGAAATCCTATCACTAATTTGCATTTAACATGTCCATCTTTACTTTCAGTCACTGTTGAGTCTCTGCACCAGGGCACAAAGTGTTTATAATCCTCAACATGTGATACCACATGGTATATCTTTTCCATTGAGAATCTGAAATGGTGTGAAAATTATATAATTATGCAGGATGCCAGGATGCTCAACATTAAATTCAAAAGTACTATGTCAAACATTTGACACTCTTACAGATGCAACCAATACAATAGCCTCCTGTGCAAAACTACTTAGTATTGCTGTAAAGCGCAAGTAAGGCAACGTTTAGAAATGCTAAGTAGGTATGCACAGAAGACTACCAAAGACAATGGTATCAACACAAATGTAACTCTCTGCTTTATATAGTATATTGGGATAAAACTGGAATCAATATTTGTAAAACAACATAATTTACCCAATTAATTTTCTGTTCGAGTACTCCTTTCTTTTATTTGATGTCAATGCCCCAGGCACCTGAAATAGCTGCCTTAAAGGCTGTAATTCTAACGTTTTTGACCTGAAACTGTTGTGTTTTCTATGTTCGCAAATATACTTCGGACTACTTAATGACCTTTTAATTGCAATGTTCTGATGAAATAGACAGATGAAACCAGTGAACGATTCAGAAGACCTGAAATTCATGAAAATGTTTCCAATATCAAATTGTTGAAGATGTACAAACTCAACATAAACGACAAAAATTCTAACATTGACACTGTACCTTTTTCCGATTCCAATAGGAAAAGCTAGTAAAGAGGACTTTAAAATACCTTTTCTCTTGGTAATTTGACGGGCATGATAGCCAGCCATCATAAAAGCAATAAAAGTCTGAGCAATTTTGTTGACGTTATGACGTCACTGACTGTAACGAAATTTTAGAAGTAAATAGTGAAAATTTTGGGAAGCACAGTCGCAACAGTTGACATACTTGTGAGAAGAAATTAAACGCTACATATGTACCCGAAAGTATTATCTAGTTGATCTATACAACGATCATTTATTATCCACACTATACAGCATCTTGAAGAAAAAAAGAACGGAGGAGTCGTAGTGAAACATGAATCTAGAAAAAGTATCGGATCAAGATAAACTGCAGCTGTGTCGTCAATATTTTGTGATTGGTTTTGCTTTTCTTCCGTTTCTGTGGTTTATCAATATCGTTTGGTTTGTGAAATATGCCTTTTTTGTTAAAGAGTTTGAAGGGCAGAGGAAAATGAAACTGTACTTAACTGGTTCGTTAATTGGGTTTTTGGTATGGTTTGTTGGTTTGACAGTTTGGGTCATTGTTTATCAGAAGAACAGAGCTAGCTGGGGACCAACTGGCGATAAAATCTCGTTCTTAATTCCACTTGGTGAACCATAGGTCTAGTTGGTAGCAGTGTTTGGGATCTAAACTTTCTCAACTCAAACTTAACTGAAAGGAATTGTAAATAAAAAATAATCTGAGGACAAAAAGGCAAGTAGTTTTTTCACACCATGCAAAGCAAAAAGTAGTTCACTAACGAAATGATGTGATTGATATAGCTTCAAACTTTAGTGTGCTTTAGCACTGTAAATAGTAAAAATAATAAAATCGAATGAGTTGGGAAATTCTTTTAAAATTGAATAGTTTTTTACCATCTGGAAACACTCGTTTTCATGCTCTTTATTGCGCGCTGTTCAAAATGGCGAATTATTTCTCAAGGCGGTAAAATTTACCACTATGTTACGAAAAGGCTTTTTTTCTGTCAGTGAGAGTAGGGTTGGTGAATGTATTTTGGTAGCAAAAGCTGTTGGTTTGTAAAAGTATTATGTTACAGTAATATCTATATTTATATTTACTGTAGTTTGATGTGTAAATACTATACTCTATTAATTAACTCTTTCGTGACCACCTCTATTTTATATTCTTACATGCAGCATCTTCAATTGAAACATTGCTTGGAAGTGGCAAAATGTAAGGGAAATCCTTTTTATGCGGCCCCTCTGCTTTCTCTGAAATTAAGTATTTTCTCAATTGTCAGTTTGAAATGCTGTGAGGCATCATCATATTCAATACTAACCAGCAACACGGCAAAAATACTCGAAATTATTGACATTGAGGTAATTTATGAAAACTACTATTTTTGAAATACACTACATTATACTAAATCTGAAGCCATAATTCACATCAAAACATTGTTTTAAAAACAATTTATTAGCATCCTGCAGGTTTCATTATCAACAGTGCTTGTCAAAGTTTTCATAAAGAGTTTGGATGTGGAAGCACAACACTAGTTTGTTTGATTGGATATTGGGCTGCTTCCCTGCAAAATCTTGTAGAGATGGTATGTGCTGCTTATTTATTAGTTTCACATATTATTTGTTCATACGTTGTAAATATAAATGTAACTAATTCTGAAGATCAAATAATTTAGATATTGGTTGTTTTTATCATGAGTATTGTGACCTGTAAACATCATTGTTGCAGGGTGTCCCTGTCACAGTTATTGCAAATTTGTTGAATGAAATTACAGAAGAATTGCAAGCTGTTTTGAAAAGATCATGTATTTCCCTAAAAACAGTCCAGGATACAAATTTACATGGAAGTTTTTCAAAGTCGCACCACATCAGAAATTCTTTATGTCAACACCAAGCATATTATTGTAACACTGGAGCAAACGACATTGAAGATTATGCAATTTTTAAAAAACCCCTGTCTATTTTCCAATCTGGAGACTTGTCTGAAACTAAGTTCCAGTTCGGAAGATTAAGAAATTATTCAAATGAAATTGACTGGGTTGAATCAAATTTAAATGAGGTGCATCTAAAACTTGCCAAGGCGAATATCTGTGTAAATCATAGTTCCAAAATACGTAAAAATAAGTCCATTTTCTCTACTGAAGACGGCGACCTTCGTAAGTGTAAAGATGAGGAAAATGTTGTATTAGAAGATGAATTTGATGCCTGCTTTGATGGATTAACCTTGAATGAAAAGACAACAAGAAGTGACAAAAGGTCTTCATGGAACAATGATATTGTAAGGAAAGTTGAAAAGAAGATTGAGGATTATAAATTGTCGGAAAAGCACTTGTCTTTTGAAACAGTCGTTCAAAACGACGCAGTTGCTACTAAGAAGTCCTTTAAGAAAACGAATTTTAAGAGCGTGCTTCTTAGGAGTCGTCATCTAACAGATATGATTGAGTCGTCTTGCCAGGACTATGATAAGGACGACTGTGGTAGTTCGACGGTATCTGGAAAACTTATGGAACATCAGCACAAACAACATTGTGTCGATGGTCGACAAGAGTTTCCATATGACGAAAACTACAGTACGCACGTAGAAATCGAATCCTGGCTTGACTACTTAGGACAGCGCTTAGCCCACGGCAAAGAACGTGAAATGTGTTTAGCTGTGGAAATTCTTAAAAAGCAGTTTCAGTCTTCAGAAAACACTGAATTCTCATTTGTCGCCGATCTTATCAGTGTTCAGACAGTCTTGGGTCCACCTGTATGTGACTCTTGCGTTATAGAAGGAGTTGTCGTGGAACTGTCCAGAGAAAACCAATTTATTGTTGCATGCGACTCCGGTAGTCCAAAACGAATTGCTCTGATTAACGGAAACATCACTTACAACTACAGACACCCTGGATTTAGGGAGTCTGTAGACGTAATCTGTACTTTAGGCAAAGATGATTTTATCAATTCAAGCCCGAATGCTCAAAAACAGTGGATAGATCAAGCACTATTGGTTGTAAAAAGTCTACGTTTAGGCGTGATAGCCTTACATGGTCGCATGACTGAAACCCTGCGAGATCATCTGCATGCTCAAGGTTTGATTGTACTCGAGAATTTAAGCAAGCATCAGCTTGACGTTCTTTCGAAAATGACAGAAACTTCCATAACTTCTTATTTATTTGACTTTACTACACATCATCTTGGGAAACTGATTGTGGTTAAGGTATTGAACGGCGAGTGTTCTTCTGATAGGAAGTTATCAAAGTCTTGGGCAGTTCAGACAGTATTTGGTCAGGTTAATCTTTGTCTTGCAAAAATTGGAGATCAGAGCTTTGAGCTATTTCAAGTTCAGAAGTCTGTTGTGTCTTCTGTGCTTTTATGTGGTCCTGTTCAAGATTTGCTTGATGATAGTGAACAAATATTTTGGAACTGTGTGTTTCGTTTACGAAACGCATTTGAAGATCGATGTGTATTGCGTGGTGGAGGAGATATTGAATGGCTTTGTGTACAACATTTAGAACACGTCAAAGGTAAAAATATTGGTAAGGGGCCCAAAGCTAAAGGCCAAGAAAATTGCCACTTCACTTGTACGCACAGTATTTAGGATGATTATATCCAAGGAAACTGGAACATGACATTCGCTTCTTTTATTCTTACAGATCCTAGATTTAATGAGAAAGTATTACATACAGGTTGGATTCAAGAAGACTTGTCGGAATTCAGACCTATCGTTATTGATGCAATATGCTCTGGTCTTAGGCAGTTTGTCACTCAAGCGAACTCCACTGTTGATACAGAGAACGCTTTTGAAAACTCAGCAAACCTGGCTTACTCTTCAAGAAAAAATCGAAAGGATGTTTTTGACAACTATTCTTGTAAGTTGGAAGGATGGAAAAGAGCCATGCGCATTGTAAAGCTCTTGTTAAACGCGGAATATCATATAATAACTGGGTTGTAAAGTAAATTTATTTTCGTTCTTGGTAATTGACCGTTTTACTGTATACAGAGAAATCGTGATATAGTATCGCTAGTATCAAAGTATTGCAAAAGTTTTGCACTCGTTTTGGATTGAGTACAACAATGGCTTGACGGTGAAACTGGTAGCTGCCTCATGGCAGTGCTGATGCCAGGTCGAAGGTAGAGGCTGAGAGGACAACCCAAGCTGGCTAGCCTACTCGACTTGAATAACGACAAATATAATACAAATGACAAAAATTTTTTATTCAAATCGATAGTACGCGTACGCGTAGGAAAGCTGGCAGCTCGGCCTCTAAAGTTATTTTACATGAAGTATCTCTAATTCAAAATATTGCCAATGCCAACGGGAAATGGCCACATGGCCAAAAAAAATGGCCAAGAAAAACGCCTCTATACAGGAAACAAAACATCGAAAATTTTCGAAAAATTATAACAAAAGACCAGAAAAACAAAGAATTAAAAGTTTATTACTGCCAAGGTTTCCAAAATCTGCCAGTGAAGTGTCGTCAAACTGGAAAGCCTTGTCAGCGGTTAGTATAAACTCATACCACAGCCCATACTTATCTGTCAAGTTTTACCTCGTGGTGCACTGGTATGTCTAAACTTTTTCGTAGCATGCTGGAAAATGTAAAGCTCCTGTTATGGAGAGCGTGAAGTCTTTCAGAGCACTCACATATAACTCTAAAATTTTGTCCATTTTGTTGTACAATTGATGCATTATAGTTTATACCGAACAAATTTTGTTTTATTTTAGTTGATTATTATGATAACCGCTGTGCTGTACAATTTGTATTACCATAGGAACTTAAGACATATAAAGAACCAAAGAAAACACCAAAGTTTAAAAAAAGACCATTTAAAACTAAATACGTCAATGACAATGTAAATGACAGTGGCCCAAGGAAGGATGAGATTTGGTTTGATGGTGTTGACCCTGATGATCTTGAAAGTGTCATAGAACTGAAAAAGAGGAAGATATCGGCAGATGATAATGTACATACACATTCACATGCACATGGTGAAAAGCAAACTAATGATGTCACTGAGCAGGCTGAGATTAAACCAAGGTACTAGGCTGAATGAATACTCAAAACCAACATAAAAGTGTGTTAGAATAGTAAATCTATATTGTTTGATAGTAATGAAAAAAAGCATGTTTCTGTTGTAGTACTAATACAAGTCTTTGGCATGTGGATGGTCTTTCCGCATAGTACATGCAAAGCAGACCTTCCAACTTTGTGATTTGAAAATTAGTGAGATTCAAGAGTTTTCTGTTGTATGAGTGCTATGGGCTCATGCCTCCCACGGCAGGCGGTAACCTACAGGTGTCTAGGAGCATCTCCCCTTCCCAAAAAATTTTTAAAACTGAAGTCCCTGAAATGCCTTTTCCTGCATTTTTTTAAAAGGTTAAAAGAATATTCTTGTAGCTTTAGAATATTCTAAAGCTACAAAAAAGGTCATAAAAAGTCCCAAAAGTAACAGTTTTTAAACATCTGCATGCAACTATGAGTTTCATTCATTTAACTTTCTTTTGTTAATATTGTTCAAAAAGTAAAAATCATGGGTTGATAGCCAGGGAAATCTAGTTAACTACGTGTACACATACTTAGTGTGAAATGAAAGATTACACTTATTTTATATTTGCTTGCAAAGAGAAGCATGAAAACAAAAAGCTAAGTTGCTCATTATTTTTTCACTTTTGCATGAGAAAATGTGTGTCTCACACAAATGTATGGAGTTGGAAAGTCCGGTATGCAGCAGTTGGCAGAAAGTACGATCAAGAGGAGGGGTCGTAGCCATAGCTCTTGGAAGAGATTAGTGCTGCTCTAGTCTTTATGGCTTATCCAATAACGAGTAGAACAGCACCTCTCTCTTATCTAGGTAGTATTTAAACTATAGTGGTGTATATTGTGCTTACATGAAGAATTGAGCATTGAGCAAGAAATTGATAGGGATGAGGAACAACAGAAGAAGTTTTGGGAAGCAATAAGGTCTATAGCAGCACCAGTCTTTCTTGGGTTTGATTATAGCATTAATCATATATTGTTGGCTTGCATGAAGTATAGGTCCACCACAGGGAAGCTCGATAAGGTTGAGGGCAATAGAAGTAATTTCATGAAACAAGAAAGACTGAAGAAGCACCTGTCTCTTGTCCTGACCTGCCAAGCACTGCTTTAGCTATGGTACTTTATATAGTACTTTATATTTATATGGTACTTTATAAGTAAAGAGCTGAGGGCCAAAACTCGATAAGAGGCAACCGCAGTATGTTCAAGTGTTTTTTTAAAAAAAGTGCAAAAACCCACCTCAGTCCATGCATCCAGTATTACTTACAGATCTACCCCCCGGGTGGAACTGCTGGATCGTTGCATGTTACGTCGTGTCATGATTTCAGCACAACGAACGCTGTCTTTGGTGGAATGAGTCCCGCTTTACCGTCGTCAGGGAAGCTCCGAGGGAGACCAAGCAACAGATCCTGGGCTGTGCAATTGCAGATTCACTTGACCTTCTTCCAAGACTTGTGATTAGCAGCCAACTCATTTCAACTCTTCTGTCTTACAGCTTCTTATATGTACGTTATCGAGTTTACGTGAGATTGTAGTGGTGCAGATGAGCGCATGTGTAGATAAAAATTTTAAAAATTCGGTTTCAAGGGTCAGAAAACATTTTTTCATACCACATTTCCTCTGAAATCATTATTTTGTTCCGTTTGAAGATTGTAGATAGTTTCAATCGACGGGAAAAATAGTTTATTTTATTGGGAAGTGTAAGTGTGGTTTGGCAGAATCGAACCAAGGAGCTGCTTTCCAAAAGGCGAAGTTGTGTTTGGTGTAAAATGAAGTATTGATGTTATGCTTTATATAATATGAAGTATATCGGTACGCCAAAGTTTGAACATGTTGATGTATTGAGGATATTTTCCACTAGGGCCATATTGGCCGTGCGGGAGGTGCCCTCAGTTTGAACATGCTCTGTTGTTTTCTGTAGGCGCTTGGTCTCACGTGCACGCCAGGAAAAATTTAAAATTAATTCAATTTTCTCGGCGTGCACGCGAGATCAAAAGCGGACAATCACCAGCAGAATACATTCAAAACTGTGCGCTCCGCCTGCGCGGCCAAAACGGCCGTTGTGGAAAATGGCTTTAAGCGTTAAAACAATACCAAGAGAAGTGTTGAGAAAAAAAGTTAAATCGCTTGCTATTTTTTCGCTTTTGCGTGAGAAAGTAATGTCAATGCGTGTGAGCGTGAGAATATTTGAAAGACGTGTGTCTCACGCAAAATGCGTGAGAGTTGGAAGGTCTGGCAAAGTGAAGGATTTTTGAATACTAAATGCATATTTGGACGAAGGGTGACTTGGCTTAATGCAAATTATTCTGCACATCAAAACTTTAATGTCAGAAACAGGCTTTATTATAGGCATGCGAAACATTGTGGCATTTCTTACTCATTTTCGGTAGTAAAAATGTAGTTATCACTTATTTTGTAATTTGTATCAGTCTTATCGCATGCGAAATTTTAGTGTAATTTTGTGTATTTATCCGTCGTAAGTTTTGTTTACATTTCACCATTTCAGGATAACAAAATATGTTGGAATGGATTGTGAGTTTGTTGGTGTTGGCAAAGACGGTTTAGAGCACATGTTGGCCAGAGTATCCTTAGTAAATATTGATGGTGATGTTCTTTATGATAAATATGTTGCTTCACAAGAAAAAGTCATAGATTACAGAACCGAAGTCAGTGGTATTAGACCTTTTCATTTGAGAAATGGTTAGTGAACTAGTTTTCATTCTGAGATTAACTTGTAAACCTGTATCCTAAATTTTACAAATTGACATCCATGTTGTCATATGTGGCATTTTGTATTGCAGCACCTAAATTTGTAGATGTCCAAAAAGATGTTGCCATGATAATCAAAGATAAAGTTCTGATTGGCCACTCTGTCTCTACAGATCTAAAGGTAAAGTTGTTCATTGTTTCAAAAAGGAACAAGTGAGCCAACCAAAACGTTGTACCTGTTCAAAACTAAGTTTTGTTATAAATTTTATGTTGCTTTTAGGTTCTACTACTTAATCATCCAAGAAAACGTATTCGTGATACAGCTAAATATAAACCTTTTCAACAGAAATTGATGGTAAATATTTGATTATTTTGATTTGCTGTCAACTCTAGATTCGGAGAAATGTTGACAATGTGGTCTTTCCAAAGTCGGCTTGGTCATTAGTTCAATGATAAAAGCCATGCATCTGTGTTCTCCGTCCCAGAAATCAGTATTTTTAATCTTCAATTATATAATGAAGCAATAAATATTTGTCGTTTTAGCGGTTGAAAGGCGATAGTCTTGGGTGGACTCATTTTTATGCTATCTGTAGCAACAGGGTCTATATGACCGTTTGAAAGCATTCTCTTTTCTCAATGTAAAAAACAATGCAGGATGAATGTAATGAAATTTCAAATTAATACTCTTTTCTGCACCTAAAGACAAAGCGACCCTCGCTGAAGAGACTTGCTAAAGAAATCTTGTCAATCTCTATTCAGGCTGGCGAACACTCTTCGGTAAGCAATTCATGTTGACATTCGGTTTCTTGATTGCTCAGAGCTCACCAAATCTGTTTTGGGTGTTCTTTTTTTTTCAGTCATGGTATTTACTGTATTTTTGTCTTGATACGAATATTTAATCTATCTTCTCAAGGTGGAAGATGCGCGAGCTGCCATGAAGTTGTACAGCACACATCGCAAAGAATGGGAGAAAAATATCAAAGATAAATTTAGAAAGACTCGAACAACTAAGCCTAGTTAAGCCTAGTTTAGCTTAGTTTACAACTAGTCGCCTGACCCTTTGTGATCGTTTTGCCCGTGCCGGTGGAGCGTGTATCTGTACTGATTTGTTCTGAAACATGTGCTGTAGTATAACGCGGCATCAAGTTCAAAACTGATTATCGTGACGTATGCAAGCAGCGCAAGTTGCACAACGAAAACGAAACAGCCTCAGGCTCTCAGCTTTGTACATACACGCGTCAAAATCATCATGTTGTTGTCATGTTGATAAAAAGGATGCAACAATGTTGTGCTGCACCCTATTGTTCACAATTGTTAACAATGTTGTTCAGCATTGTTACCTACAGCCGATTAAAAATAAACAATATTGTTCAATATTGTTGACAACTGTAAACGCGATAAGTACTGTAACATTGCGGCATCCTATTTTACTGCAGGCTCATAATTTTTAGCTGTGTACTCAGCTAACGGCTTGTGTCCATGTGGTCGCATTTCGATCAGCTGCAATGGGAATACTTTGTGTACGCACTAGTGTACAGCTTGACATGAAAGTATCAAGCATTGCATCAAGTGCTCCTGTACTGTTTCCGTTGTGACTTTGCGCTATGCTTGTCTTGTATGAGTCCTTTATAAGCATTATGCCTGATTCGTTTTGGCTGTGGCTGTTTGCTTTTCGGTGCGCTGCATGATTATGCGCTAGTTTAGAACCAAAATCAACTTTAAAGTTGATGCACCGCCGCTTTATACCGTAATTGTCAATCTGCCAGGTCATTTCCAGAAATACCCTTTCGCTCGCGCTAACAACATGGTAACAGTGGAAAACAACGTCAGTTCTGGTCTCCAATATTCTCGTTACATGAAGTTGCGCGCAAATATATTGCCTGATCTCAACCACTGATCTCAACCTCACTGACTGGCCTCAACTATTGTAACCAATCAGGGAACAGTACTGCATAATTTGGCGGGAGTAGTGGTATTTCGCGGCAAAATTTTCCAAAGTTCGGATAAAGCAATGCTTGGTTCAGCACGTTGATAAAGTGGTGGCTTGAATGAATGTGGAATCTATGTATTAGTCGACTTAGCTTTTAAAGATATTTTATCAAAGGTGAGTACCGATCGGGCGATTAGTATAGTTTATTTGGTTTAATACTGAATTGTAGGTTTCAGCAAGTACTCTATAGGACTGTAGGAAATTTGGTCATGTATCTCTTTGTACAGATGTTAGATAAGCGTGCATGGGCGAAATCAGTGTAGACATTACTGTCATATCCCTCATGGTCGATTTGGTAGTGTGATTCGATATTGTGTCTACAAAGTTGTCTAACATTTAAACCCCCTAATAAACTAGTAGTCATGTACTGACCAAGTGGAGTGCATGGTGATGCTGAAGCTAGGGGCCAGTGGTGGCTAATTCCCAACTTTGGCAAGGAAAGTGATCCATCTAGCCCTCTGCATTGCTTAGCATGTTTAGTGCTTGAGGCCCACTGCCTTTCAAATCTGCCAGTGCCTGAGGGAGTGCATTTATGCATACTTTATGTTGCAGATTAAATCATGTGCGCTCCCTTAGCCCACTCAATAAGTTGCTTTTGATTTGTATCAGGTAATTATGCTGTTTGATCTTGGTCTAAATAACAAAATACCAGACCATTGCAAAATGAAGATTTTGTTTGTTGTTAAGAAATGGTGAATGTTCCTGGGAGTTTGGTGCAGCCATTGCTGACGTGTCTTGAGGACTGTAGTTCACAAGCAGAGGCCAGGACAGATGCTTGTCTCAGACTTGCAGAGTAAGAAGCTGAGGACATAAATATTCATCTTCTAAGCTATGTACCCAAATGTACATGATTAACCACTAACTGGCAGAAGTTTCCCCACAAAGAGTGTAAAGTTCTGTTTGTCTGCAGAGCAATGTATAAGAATCAAGCAGTAGTTTCAACATTGTGAACAAGGACTGGTTGTTTAAAGCTAGATTAGCATCAACCCAGGATTAACATTTAATTTGCTTTTTAGTTTCTATACTTCAGTATCTAATTGTTTTGAAGCCTTGCAATTTAAGACTTCTATTGATCCAGTCAAGATGCATGGAAAATAGTTCCAATTTTATGTAAACAAGCAGTTAAAAACTTTGTTTCAAAATTTTCATAAACCCAGGGTTATGCTGACCAGCTTTTGAACCGGCCCCTCATGACTACTTACAGACAAGCCTCGCCGCAAGTTTTGTAAACTCAGTGTTATGATTCACTTAGACCTTTTTGTTTGGTCTCTGTTAGTGTCTTTGCATGATACTATATATTTTTCCAATTATTAGTTGGATCAATTGTGTGGGTTATCACTGACACAAAACACTATTATTTTGATAATTAGAGATTTGGCTAAAGAAGATGAACAATATGTGAAAGACGTTTGCAACTTCTCTGCTCGATTATTATCTGCACTGAGTGTAAGTTCATTTTTCAAGGTACATTTCCCCAGTTAGTTGAATGGTTTTTGCTTCGATTTTTGTTAAAATTTATGGTATGTTTATTGTGTGGCAGTTTGTTTGTCAATTAGTCTACATATCGTTGTCATTTTGTTTGCATTTAGATGCAACTTGCCGCTTTGTGCAAATATAATTTCACGTTTTTACACTTCAGAGAGACATGTTAAGTGAAAGAACTGATCTCTCCCATGCTGCGTTGCAAGCTGTGGGTTATTGTATTTATCATGACAAAATAGTGAGGTAACAATTCATCTTCACTTTAGTATTATTGTACAAGCATTAAAGCTGTGTCAATGTTAAATTCCAAAATGTTGACTTGCATCAATTGCCATAAATATATTCCGTGCATTACCAACATAGGAGCCGCATCTCAGAATTGAGTAGACAAAACTTAGTTCTATGTTGTTAATTTAGTTCCTTACAAGACACTGAAATGTCAATGATTATTCAAGGTTTGATAATTTTGTATTGTGCAAATGTGATTTCTGATTGCCTAATTCATACTTGTTAAAATGCTCTGCGTGATCAATTAGATCTTTGTAATACTGTGATGAACAGCACAGACAAGAATTTGTGCACGAGAGCATTATGGGGCATTGCAAAACAGCATCTGTACACTAAAGTCATCATAGAGAAGGTGGGCTTAGTAAACAATATTCAATGGTTATTTTGCAAAGCTCTTGTGCAGTTCATTCTTGTCGTTCTGTTCCTCCATTTATTTTTTATTCAATCAGCTTCATGTGATACTGAATACAGTGGAATATGCCCTACTAAAGTTTGACTCAACTATGGTGAAAAACGAGGCCTTGGAAGTCATTTATAGGTATCAGTTTCTACTTGTTCTGCATACAAGTGAAAGTTCTGTGTCATTGTCTTCAACTGCAACAGCCATCTTAAGTCAAAAACATACAGAAAGTTTGCTAGAATTTTATTTTGTAAGAACATGGGAAAAATGACTTGATTTTTCCAAAATAAGAAGATTATCCTCATTGTAACAATACTTTCCAAGTTCTATGCTAAGATTACAGTTTTTATTTGAGTAAGAAACAAGTGTTTTGTTAGCTTGTGCGCTTGTTTTGTTTGCTTTAAAATGTAAAAACTGTAATTTTCACTTTTGTAATATTCTGTGCTTTTTAGACTGATATCTGACTTGCCAAGTGACAGTATTTCCTCAACGGCTGGAAAATGGAGTAAACTCGTGTATCCATTGTTGATATGCTCGGCACATAAAGTATGCATAATATTTTTGTCATCATAATGAGTTTGGTGAAGTGAGGCCCTCTGTTTCTCCATTTTCTTTTGTTAATACCGATATAGACTGAATTCTTACTTTTCTTGTACACCCTCGCAGGTCCGTGAAAAAGCTCTTGGTATCTTGGAACTTGGACTTAAATTGATATTAGTAATGCAGAAAGATGTTGTAACTCAGTTACTACCAGACTTAAAAGGGGTAGGTGTTCACTGGTTTTGTAAAGGAAACAGCTGAGATACTGGGATATTAAAAGACGTCATGGTTAAGATGCAATATCAAAGTATAATTCATATTCTAGACTGTGGTATTGCATTCATAGGGCCTACTATCAGAGCTGGTCAAATTATTTTCTGACAAGAAAGAAGTATTTGTATTACGGGCATGGACTGTGATCGTCACAATATTGGGAGAGGTATAAATTCTCACTTGAAGAAAGAAAATTGCATGCATTTTGATTTCTTCTGGAAAGAACTTTGTAAATATTACAATGTTATTATTCTCAATATTTTGCTCACTTATTTTACCCAGACGCTTCATAAGAATGGCAGTCTCATTAACGATATGCTTAAAGTTCCAGAACAGGTACACTGTATTGTGTTGGTTTCCCTTCCAGGTGATCTGAAATCACGGAAAAAGACTGGAACTAGTAACCAAATAAAATCAAGTTTTCGTTTTAAAATAGTTTTTTATCTCATGAAGTATTAGGGATGAGCCGATGGAGTGTAAGACCAATATACCAATCCGATAAATTCCGATTCGATTTTTAATGAGATCGGCTGATTTATTGGTTGTTACCGATATTTATTCGTGAATTTCTCGTGTAACTTCTTACATTTTGCATGGCACCAAAATAATCCAAAAGTCATTGTTTTTAATCTGTTTGCTTCTCACCCTAAGCAGTCAACCGCTGACTTATCATTACCTCAAATCTTAAAGTCGTTTCAAACCACGCCGAGCATTTTCTTAAAAAAGAATGCTACTTATACGCGTTGATCGGACGGCCAGTACATGGCCGATAATGACTATGCAATCGGCCGACAACCGATACGTCTAAAACTAACCGATTATCGGCCTTTTCCGATTAATTTCCGATTATCGGCTCATCCCTAATTCCTATGAAGTATATTGCTGTTTGTTTCAAAATTTGCTATGGGCTTGTCTTTCTCACCCTCGAACAGTTTTACGAAGTTTTGACTAATTTCATGAAGGGAAAAGAAAAAGACGTGATTATATACAGCAAAATGTATTTCCATTCCTTTGCTCGCTCCAATCTTTTGTCCACGGTCAGATCACATGGTTTACAAAGTACAGCTAATATTTTTTTTAAAGGCGGTGTTTGTAGAATGCTCATCTATAAATTACTAACCATAGGATAGTTTTCTTTACATTTGTAAACTTAAAACGAGTATAATCTTGTGAACAAATTCAGCACGCATATGAAGGGAAAAACAGATGTTGTCAATATTATAGGGATTCAAGTCACCGCTGCCCAATGTTCAAAGTATGAGCTACACGGCGTGGATTTGTTTAATTGATAACTTTGCCATTTCTCCTGGTAAGTAACGTGTCGTGTCTTGATATGGTAGATATCATCAAATACTGCGGTAATATACATCAGTTATTATAAGGAATTCCCAGGTAAAGCTCATTTGTAACTGTCTCTGCTTTGCAGTATTTCTTACTTCTCAGAAAAAAATAAAGCTTCTGATGATGCCGTTGACACTGGTATGTTTTTTATGCACCAAATTGATCATTTGAAAATACTTATATGCCTTTTTATTTTTAACCAACATTCTTGCGCCACAATGGTTACGTTTTTAGCATCCTGGAAAAATTATACATAAAGACATTGAACTTGGTCGGTTGCATGCATGGTGGCACCTTATTTGTGCGATAAAACCAGAGCATTACTCAACTGAGACAATATTTTCCGAGGTAATGTGCTCCTGCATTAACAGACCGTCCTTCGTCATATGAACAACTATATACTACATACAGTCCATCGTTTTAAATTTCGCGGCTTGTTATTACTTCAGGTGTGTCTTCCGCTGCTGCAATACTACTTTAATGTCAACGTTGACGCTAGCTCAATACCGCTAGGCAACTCTAAAGATGGCCTGCAAGAACTAACTATGCCTGTTACACCCGTAGCCCACGGGCTTGCAACTCCTTCATCGAACAAGTCTATTAGAAATACCCCCAAAAGAAAGAGTGTAATATTCAACAAAGAAAAGTTTCCTGAGGCTTTTGTGAGGCAAATCATGCAGCTGGGCTATGAAATGCTCATGGAAATCCTCGCTACGAACTCGAATGAAGTGCAGAAAAACAAACGATTGACAGGCAAGTCTTTTTCATCTGACTCTGATCTATACGTGTAACTGAAACCCGGACACGTCACATTTTTTTGGTACTGTTAAGTATAGTGACATATCGTAGAGTTTCCTTTAGCGTACTACATCTTTTTCTGATATAAGATTTTGTGGCAGCACCTCGTAAGTTCATTTAAGCCCATTCTCCACTACGCGAATATTTTCGAGCGAAAAATAAATCCCACAGCAACGTGATTGGCTAGCAAAAATAATTTGCCGCGAAAAAGTCGAAAATGAGCCAATCACGTTGCCAGATTTCTTCGTGCGAACAAATTCGCGTAGTGGAGAACAAACTTGCATGGTGTTTCCACAAAATCTTATTTTAGCGCGAATCATCATGCAAATATTCAAAGAATATACTTTACTACATCTTTTTTGTTCCCACTTTTTCTGGTTTTTCTTTCAAAAGTATCTCCGCTACAAATCTTTAATCTATGCAGTGTATTTACAGCGTTACTTGCCTGACCGACCTGATAATTTCTTCTTAGAACATTTACAAAATCCTATTTTAACTGGTGAAGTATTTCGAGAACATCTAACTTTCTTCTTGGCAGTTGTAAAATCTGCCTTGCATTCGTGTGCCAGCTTTTTGGAGGGTGAGTACGTATATAGAGTTGTAGCAGATATGCAGCCATAGTGTGTCCGTTTATGTGAAGGCGCCAGGGACCGGTAATAGGAGAGGTGGATAGCGCTATCCACTGAATAGATGTTTTTTCAACCTTCGTAAGATTGGACGAAAACGATGAAACATTCGTATTAGCCAACGAAATAAACATAGCTGCCTTTTAATCTGTGAGTATCAGTTCTAGTCTTATTTTAAAGCGATCAATGAAAACTTCTACTAATATTTTTAAAAATTACCATCTAGTGGATCGCACTATCCACCTTTTGTACAACCGGCCTAGGTTTTCGATCAGCAGTGCTTGAACCACTGAAAGGTAACTTAAAGGTCAGTGGCTTAAACACGCTATGTTGGCCTCAGTGGGTTTGGCAGGATATAGTCGAAGTGGAAAATGGGCTTTCGATTTTAGGGAATAATTTGGAATTTCGAAAGTTATGATGGGTTTATCGCATTTTAGATGAATTGATTGTCTCAATTTGGAGCAGCATGGTTAGCAGGATTGTCACGACTTTGCTTAATCATGGTAAAGCAGTTTTTGGTGTTTTTCATTGCGGCTCCTTCTTCCATTAACAGTAGCTGTTGTGGACGTGTGTAGTCATTGCTGTAGTTTCACTTTATCTTAATATTATTTAAAGGTGATCGAAGAAGCGTTGATGAAATCATTGCACCTTTGTTTTTCACTACCAACGATGTTTTAACGTGCTGTTCTTTTTCTCCAAGTTTGGTCTTGGTACGTCCGATTAAGTTTCGGTTCGCCGTGCATTGATGGTGAAACTAAGGGGCTGTTTTTTACCTCTGTTTACATGGAAAATTCTGGCCCTACATTTAGGGCTGGAAATTCCCACACGCACTTTAC
>JAOBYK010337579.1:0-17721 GCA_025434845.1 Phenganax subtilis | reverse complement strand
ATCGGTTAAACAAGCGTGCGTTGAATTTGCATTTTAGTGATGACTGACAAGTAGTTTTTCAAAGCCTTGCGGGACTAAATTTCAAAGGAAGAATGTTAAATTCCCATCGGCGTAAAATTGTAATTTTTAGTGACCTTTTTTTGAAAGCCATACTCCTTTATTCTTTAACTATAATTGAAACGTACGAAGCCTCATTTGAAAGCCAAATGATTGGACTTTACAATGGTGTAAGACTCAGTCGAACATGTCGAACATTCTTTGACTAATATTACACGCCAAAGTTGGATTACATTACAAAGTTTGTAACGTGAGCTATGTTTTTGTTCTAAACTCCTCAATTTACGCAAAATGTCGTTCAAAAACATCCCTTACCCATTATAGAAACGACAGCTATAATAAAATAACAACATTTTTGGTTATAGTATGCTAAAATGCGGCAAATGAAAGCCAAAATACTCGACATCGTGCCTATTCTCTTTGGGAAATTCTGCTTCTCTTCAGACATTTTGCAGTAAAATTTAGATAATTTGAATAACGAATACACAAATATTATAATTTTATACCGTATGCGTCTTTGTGGAAGTTATTTTCGTCTTTAGTCGCTATCTAAAATTTCTTTTGGAGATATTCTGTATTTCTGGGCTTGCATCATTCCTTGTTCGAAAAAAGCGCCCTGCAGGCAAAATTTTCATCATCAGAAATGTTTTCACGCTCTCGTCTCTAATTGGCTTTTGCAGATCACCTGACGATTGATAGGGACTATGAAGGATTGTAACCACCACCAGTAATTATAACTGATGAACAACGTCGGCGAAATACTCAGTTTGAACATAAGAGTATTAATATATCCCTTACAAACACCATCTATCTCTTTCCGTAGCCAAGTTATAGATCAAGATCAGTGAACTTGTTTTATTTTGCCTTTTATATTCGTCCTGCTCAGTTTTTTTGTCTATGTAGTTTTTGTATTCAATAGTTATACAAGGTGCAAAAAAACGCTTTGCGAAGCTAAAACATTTCGACAAATCATCCGAACTGTGTGAACGCCCGATTGCCCAAGGCTGTTGTGGAATGTGGAACACTGTTCACTATATTATCAGTTTCCATTAAGCGCAAACAAAAATACAATGACGAGCACTACATTTACTAACCTTGGAAAATAAACGGCCAAAGTCTCTTGAACATCTCAAGATGAATTCCACGGGAAAAGTACTCAAAGTAGCCATGTCCTTCGCCCGGAAAACTCACAGCAAAAAAGCTCAATTCCGCGAGCTAAATCAAAAGCTAAGCAATTGTACAAAGTTTTAAATGGTATGACCCAGTGGTATGACCCCAAATTCACTAACTGATAAAGAGCTTCCGTTATGGTGGAGCTAAATTGTGGAATTCTTTGCCTCCTCATATGCGTGATTCTGACACATTGTCTATATTTATTAACGGAATTGACACACTCAGTTTCTAACTATTCTTTTAAAATAGTGAACATGCACGTAGTGATGTAACTTAGATTTTTGTACTGTAATTATTGTGTATATTGGAGAGATGTAGTTTTGTAGTTTTGTATATAATGTAGTAATGTAGTTTAGTTTTGTACCACCGTTTTGTATATATATACACGCCTCTCGTAGAAATCAGCAGTAGTTGACGGGGGCTAGCGTGTTTTTTAATTAAATAAAGTTATACCCACCCTACCTGCCTACCTACGTCAGAAAATATCAGATTTCTCAAAGGCATATTTCTAATTTTCTATTCGATTGTCCCACGATATCGGAAATGATGTTTAATTTAATGCGGCGAGGCTCGTGGAGCATGCATAGACGTGTTCTTGCGCGTTCTTTTTCTTTGCGCTTCTCGCCCGCTCATGTGTAGCTTTTCCGCGTGTTTACACTTTTGCGCGCGCTTGCGCAGCAAGTATTGCGCATAATCTTTACAGGTACAGCGAAAAGTGCGCCGTTACGCGACGGAAAGCTAAATATTCAATATTTGCACGTTCTCGTGCGTATTCATTAGGAAATTGCGCAACAGAGCAAAATAGATGGGCAAATCTTGCGTTGAGGACCCTACTTTTGTACTGTCAGCACTTGCTTCCATCTAATAAACTGATGTGACGGCTATCCGTGATGGAATACGCAAGCCCCTTCTTTCATGACTCCTTACACCTCTATTTAAGTGATGAGTTGGAGAAGTTACAGAGGCGAGCCCTTCGTATTATCTATGCAACTTTATCGTATACGGCAGCACTCGTTCAAGCTGACATTCCGACCCTCTTCCATAGAAG
Organism: Phenganax subtilis; assembly: GCA_025434845.1. Classification (NCBI taxonomy): domain Eukaryota; kingdom Metazoa; phylum Cnidaria; class Anthozoa; order Malacalcyonacea; family Clavulariidae; genus Phenganax; species Phenganax subtilis. The sequence continues at coordinate 15,443 of JAOBYK010337579.1, read as the reverse complement.
ACAATTGTTGACTAATAAACTGTTTTATGATATTGTGAATGACCAAAGTCATAAACTATCTGACTTATTGCCGAATAAGAATTTTTTGAATTATATAATCTTAGGAAAGAGCGAATGTTTACAGGGCTTAATAGTAAAACAAATAGGTTTGAAAACAGTTTTATTGTACATAATTCTAGAGTGTGTTTTAGATAATTATTTTTATGTAAAGTTTAGAGTTGTATATGCTTTAATAGGTAAAGGATGTGTTAAGTATTTTGGATAAAGTTATACGTAATTCAACCCTAGGGTTGCAATGTATTAACTAATAAAACTATCTATCTATCTATCTATCTATCATCTATCTCATATCACTGAATATACTCGCTTTCGTTATCGAACCTCTTCGTCTTCAGTCGCCAAATTTGAAAACACTCAAAATTCTCAAGGCGCACCAGAATCACTAGAATCAGTAGAATGCGCACATGAATGCAACGCACAATTTACTCATTTTTTTAATAAAAGGGGAAGTACCCTTCGGCAAGCTATCATATAAGTACTTCAGTTTGCCGAAGGGTAAGTTATAAGTTATTGGTATCTTGGAAGAACCGAAGCGTAATTTATATAACTTCAAAACACCTCACTTATATATTCATTGAAAATGTGTTATGAAGAACGCAATCTGAATTAAGTGTGACCAGTGAGTGTGATACGTACATGTAGCTCTACTTTGTAGCGTGCAGATTTTGACAGTTCCCGGCAGGTCATCAAACAATCTATAAAACTGTACAATAGATCTAACGAACGAACAAAGAGGATACGATAACGAAAGCGAATGTATTCAATTACATGAATATGACGTTACGTGTGTTTGGTAGAGGGAAACAAGTCCTGACCGTTTCACAGTTCGCCAGAAAGTCACGTGGCTTCAGTTTTTAGTCTCCAGGATATGCGCGCTCATGACGTCATTATGAAGCCCTATCATGCAAGCTATTACGTGACGTGACAAAAGACCAAATCAACCTCTTCTCATCTCTTTCATCACAATAATCTCTTCTTTACGTGAAAAATGATTGTGATTATTTGTAGTAGAGTCAAATGGCACTTGCAATGATTTTAGTTACTACCACTACCAGTTGTGGAACGACAAATTATATCACTGACGTGAATATTTATTTGGTTCAATCGATAGCAAGCTGAGAAAAAGAAACAAGCAAAGACTGGAGCAAGGACGTCTCGCGTATCCTTATTTCCTGTTTGCCTGGATTCCACGCGGCATGCATACATAAATAAGTTTACTTAAATAATCTTCGAACAGGCATCGCACATTATTAAAGTTATACTAATTATGAGTAAGAACACGTGAGTTTGCACCTTGAAATCCGAAACAAAACATACCATTTGAAGTCCAGCTTGTATCTTTAGCGCATCGGAGTAACGCAAGTATAATATGAATGCTAAATTTCTATAAAATAAAAGACAAAACACAAAGTTAGTTTTAAATGTTTGCTAATCGAAAGGCAAGAAATTAATATTTCCAGAAGCTCTTAGTAATATTTCTAGACGTTTATCCGTGCAGATATTCTGACCTTAGTGTACAATGTCAATTGTTGAATTTTCGCGTTTGGTTCTTTCTTTAATTTTCTTTGTAATGGGGCTTTTTCGCCTCTTGAATTGATAAAGAAACCTTGGTTTCTTGCTTATTTATGCTTCATGGGACAAAATATTTGGTTTAGTATATCGAAATTTGTAGAAAAACGTTGAAATTTTGGCCAGAGATGTTTAATAATTTTTTCCCGCCAAAGCGCCGCTCTGAAATAGAGCACGCTGATTGGCTGAAAATACAATAATCAAATTTCAGTATATCAGTCTTGAGTAGATCAGTCAATTAAACACCGTTCAAAGCTCAAAACTGCGAAAGAATCAAGTCTGTTCTTTGTCAGCCCAAGGTTGTTTATCTCCCGACACAAGAATTGCGTAAAGTAACGACGAGACCACATAAATTATTAATGTTATCCAAAAGACTATTTTCCATTCTTCAGGATCCTGAAACAGAAACAAGCATAGACTTGGCCACCGCAGCAAAATCTTGTTTTCAGGCCTGTATATATGACTTATGAACGAGCGTGTAGAGAGGCCTAGAGACTAGAATGACCGCAGCGTTACCTTAGAATGAGCAATATATCCTGTGAGCATTGGACTTAGGAAACCAGGTATAGAACCAAAGGTGTTAGAGAGACCCATCAACAATCCAGCATAACGTGGAGCAATATCCAGATGATTGACAGCATAGCCCGTCGCGTTTATACCAGAAAATCCGACCCCAAGAACAAGAAATAACACGCATAAATGACGCTGGGACGTATAACTTGTTGCCACGATAAACACACCTGCGAAAACACATCCTAAACGAAGCGTAAAATGTTAGACAATCTTGTTTTCATTTGTGATGAGATACTGCAATTTTACCAACCTACAGCATAGTATAATGCTCGGACATTTCGTATTGACATTATTTTGAATTTAATGAGAAAATCAGCAGAGAGACCAGCAAGGGGCCCAAGGACTGACTTGAGCAAATATGGACATGCAGCAAGAAAACCCATCTAAACAAATGAAGCATCCAACGTTTTTGCATGATGAAGAAAGTCGTTTTATCAAACAGGCAAAGTTGCTGAAAGATGACTCACATGTTTGATGTCGAAATAAAGAATATCTTTAAGAAATGTTGGCATTTCTGTGAACAGCGTGTAATAGCCCCAACAAGCCCCGAAATGCCCGATATTGATTCCCCAAATGGGAGCAGACGTCAGTATTTTACCCCAGGGAGGACAATCATTCTGAAACACGAGAAAAAGAAATTTGATAACAGCTAGTAAGATGGCACACAGAATTTCATCAAATTCCTATTCGTAATAATTCAGTGGCAGTATTAGGGGCCTATTAGTTTTAGTCAACTTACATTAATTTTTTGGTCCAGGATACCTTTTTGAATATAATTTTTCTCATTGTCTGATATTGTCGGATGAACTGCCGGAGATTCGTACACAAAAATCTCCCAAATAATATACCATATAATGCTCGTCGTACCTACGAGAAACTTCAGTTCACTTTATGCAAAAACCAACTTTTCTGAAACGTAGTAAATGCGTAAAAATTACCAAAAAAATAAAAGACAGTAGGCCAGCCACTATCAAATCCATATTTACAAAGCAATCCAGTCACGGGAAGAGCGACAATGTTACCAACGGCTGCGCCTGGAATGATAGAAATTTTTCGACGCTTCCAGACAATCATGTTTGCGTATGGTTTGCACTCGAATTTCATGTAACTGAATATACTGAAGTGGCTCTTAAAATTTCTTACCTGCAATGGAAGCAGTGACCAGAGTACTTCGCTCAGACACAGGAGACCACTTGCTCCAAATAGCGTGATTACATGGATAACTGACACCCTAGAATTAAAACTAACTGGATGAAAAGTGGAACGTTGCTGGGGAACACATTACTTATAGCACTCACCAAAAAGAGTCCTTCAAAAATACGCACTCCAATCAAAGCTGCAACGTGGTATCTTGCTGCCACAGGAGTAAGGAGTGTAAGCAGGGCAGCAAGCAACACTCCATAACCAAACACTCTAGTACCACCCAGTTTCATTGCTATCCATGCCCCAGCAATTTGCAAAGCCCAGTAGCCGTAAAAAAATGATCCTAGCACAATACCTGACGATAAAAACAAGAAAGTGATCAGGAATAAGTTAGTAAAGAACACTCGAGTATTCAGAGTACCTTGAGTCTTTGAATTCCAGTGAAACTCCGCTGGTTCTTTGACAGACACACCATCTCGTGTATACGTACGATTATTCACCATAGCAACCAATGCGACATTTAAATTTACTCTTAATCCATAAATATTAACAAATCCCATAAAAACTAAGAAGAGTAACACATAACGTTTTGGAATGCCTTGAAAACATAATAGCCTCAAAGATTCAAATAGCTTTTTTTTCTTTCGTTCACGATGTTTCGGTGTAAAGCCATCTTCATTATTTGAATATCCACCTTCGTCAGGCAGTCTATCTTCGATTGTCACCATTTTTTCTTCATCAGTAGTTGCTGTTTCTTGATTCTGTACCAACTTCAGTAAAGGTTTATTTGCAAGTTTCACACTTGCCTCATTCTTTTTCTGACTATCGTCTGGTTTTTCAACCATCTTGACAACTTTTTCGAGCACATTTCTTTATAACAGAAATATTTTATTAACCACTTCGCTGCGAATATAGAAGAGGTTCGAAAGGTATAAGACCATTTTCAAAAAGGAAAGGTTTTAGCATGGTAACGATGTTAAAGCAATCATGAACTTGCTGCGAAGGCGATGAAGCTGTCGAGTTTTGTTAGAATCAGATCTTTTTTAAGAACTTCAATCTGCGATTCAGTGTTACATTAAATTGCAAAGTCTAAAAACGTTGCTAAGACTATCTATAGTCATTAATACTTGGTATGAGCTCATGATCCTGTAGAATTTCAATTAAAAGGGACATTAAATTTTTCGTACTGCAACGATATTCATAGATTTCAGATATTTGAAATATCAGAATAAAGATTGAAAAACAAACGTACTTACTTGTTTTTAGAGCTCCGCCATGGCATGAAAGGCGGTGAAGCGTTCGGACGAGAACAGGTGGCATTCAGTCTAATCCAGCGTTTTCCGGGTATCGTTCATGATCCGCTTGGACAACTCTGCCCAACATTTTATCAGGAGTTTTGTTATCTCTATCTTAGTTTTCCCAATTTACAGCTCTCACTGCTGAATTCTTTAGCATTCCTGTGTTCCTACAGCCCTTATACTTGTGAAAGTTAAATCATACGGTTTCACTCGCGCATAATAATACTTTGCTCTAGCGTAAAGGTAATAGCCTTTGTTATTTACCTGAATTTGCAACAAATAATAAGTAGCGCATAGTTTATAGGTTAACGAAATGAAAAGTTAATGCAAATATTGTGATCAAACTTATATGCAAAATAATAACTTAAAGTATGATTATCCAACTGTACTAATACAAATCAGTGAAATCAATTGCACAGCAATTCTACAAAGTCTTGTTATTCTTGACTGTTCTTGTCACACTTTGAATAATTTCTTTACACTGTACCCCTGTTGAGATAAAATTATTCAGTGATGGCAGAAAATTCTTGCATCGTTTTTTGAATATTATTTGTCCCAACCCGACAGCTCACAGAGTAATCTTGTTATAAAGAGAATTTTCACTTACTGGCATTGAATAAACAAATATACCAACAATAAGTAACAGCAGAATGAGGAGAATCAGACCAATGATGTACCATTTGTAATTTCGCCAGATGATGTAACGAATAGATTTCCAGGGCGAGGTGAACCACCGAAATGAGGTTGCAGGGCGACTGAAAATATTGAAAGAGACAGATGAATGGCGAATACATACTTTACGATACTTTACGAATATATCAAATTACTTCGGTTCTTCAAGTGTTGGGTTCGTATTCGGTTCATTTCTTCCTAGACCAGCGGGTTTAGCTTTGCTTTCTTCAGAGGACAGCAATTCCAGCGACATCTCAACTTTACCCTTGAAACATAAACAGGTAGCAATTGTCAAAATAATTAGCGAATATGCACCAAACCCACACGATTGTAAAGAGCTCACCGATAGAATCCTTTCGTCTCCTTCCTCCCCAACCACTGGCCACCAACCATACATTCTTTTTTGTTCAAACAAAGAAACTTCTTCATTCTTATTGCTCAGAAATTTTGCATCTTCCAAATCAGGGAGTTGGTGAAGTCCGCATTTTTTTGCTTTCTTTGCGGGTTTTGTAAGATTGTTCAAGTTGAGCTCAGCAGAACCTGGGGAGAATTTTTTGATCAATTTAAATAGTTGCTATAGCTTAAAATCAGAACTTCATAAACTGACCTAAGAAGTCATCAGGCGAGAATGAATCATTGTCCCAAACTTGGACAATCAAGGTTGGAGGAAGGCGTTCTTCACGACAGTCTAAACTCCAAAAATGAGTCTAAAAATACGAAAAACTGCAAAAAAAGGCCTAGAACTAGCTACTGCAAGCACTTTTTTCAAAACTACCTTCTTCTTAACCAACATGATTTTCTCTGCTGAAAGAAAATCAAATGGAAACACCATCCTCCAGTTAAAATTTCCTTCACCGTCAAGGGATCTGAAAATTGGACATGGTCACCAAGAATTTTGCGTCACAGTTCTTCAAGAAGTAAACTGGCTGCCCATTATTAAGTATCACCCGCAAAATGTTTCTAAACAGCAATCAATACATGAAACGCTGTATCTTACCTATAATGCACATCAGTTCGTTGTTTATCATTGATGCCTGCTATCCAACTACAAATGAGAGAAAATACATTTAAATATCTAAAATAAAATGTAGAAAAAACATTTGAAAAACTTACCATTTCACATAAATATCGCTCATTTGTTCTCCAGTGATGGAAGTTTCATCCAATATTACGTCACTGGTGTTCCAAATAATCACGCGGAGTTCATAGCTAGGCGACATAAAATATTTCAACAAACAAAGAAACACTCTAAGAACATCGCTAGTTTTGACTACCTATACCTGTTAGGCTTCCGTGGACTGATATTGAATGGTGGCCCGGGACTTCCAAGATGTTTAGGAAAGATGTCGACGAACAACTGAAGTTTTCCCTGAAATACAAGATAACGAGCAGTTACAGTTACACAATGAACAAGATACATTGGTCAGCTTTGATGATTAAAATCAAAATAAAAGGGCAGCGTTAAAAAAATGAAGGTGCGCATTTCCTCAATTTTCATCACCTGTTCAATATTCGGTTGAATATGATTATAGAGTCGTCTAGTTTCTACATGTTCTGGGACATAAACATTGAGAGAATTCAAAACATGTAGAGCTAATCTCTGATCTGGTGCTCCCATATGAGAATGAACATCAAGACCACGTTCTGAAAGAAAAGATACTCCTTAAAAAAAGAATTTCCTTTCAAGTATTTCTTTGCAAAATTCATTTTAAGTACATCATTATTAACTCTGTTTTTTTTTATCATCACTGCTACTTAATTTATCTTACAATAACAAACACAGTCTTTCAACTTTTCCAAATCAAACAAGACCAGTTTTCACAAGTTTTTGCTGGAAAACTTCTAATTTCATCAACTCACCAAAGTCGCTAAGTATGTATGTCTGTTGGTTGATTACTACTTGAGTGTTACCAATGTAGTGTGGTTTAGCAATGCCCTGACTCTCGCACCAGGTTGCCAGGATCTGTTTAGGGGTGCTACAGTCCCGCCATTGGTTAGTTCCAGATCTGAATCAAGAATAAAACATTTCCATAAGCAACTTGGATGTGAATTGATGCATCCTGTCAGGCTGAATCACCGTGGCGATACTTACACACAGAATGTCTCTGGCAGACCACAGGTGCCCCGATGATTTGACAGAAGTCTGTTTTCCAAGTCAATCACAGTCTCACCAATCACATCATCACGTGACACCAAGTCGTAATCCATGACTCTTACACAAAGATCTTTGTGCATTGGAAGAGTCGCAGTTAATTCGAACATCCTAAAAATTTCATTGGTATCAGCTGATTTCTAATAGTATTGTTTCGTAAAAACAGACGCACACCTTCCAAAAAGTGGATTGAGTGAATTAGGAACATATTGATCGCGATCATTGATCTTTTGTTTGCCAAGTTCTACCACCAAATATGGATCAGCCTTAAATAAACAACACACAACTAAAAATTAACGACTGAAACTAAGGAATGCATTCTTTTTCCACATGCACTAAGGAGTTTAAAATTACTTTCTTACCAAGCCGTTTGCGTCCATTGGCTGTAGATCGATGCCCTTAAGAATACAAAAAACGTTAATACCACGTCTTCACAGAAAATTGAACCACAATACGTTAAAAAGACGGGGCTTTAGGAAAGTCTACATATTCGCTGCGACATAGAAACGCTGGTGAGAGCAAAAGATTGTTTACGGTGATATAGAACAAGTGTTGTTCACTTTACCTTGATGACGTAGACTCGTATCGCACATTCTACAGGGCAACTTGGGGGTAAATAATGTAAATACTTGAGAGGTAGGGGATCTTTAGGATTGTTTGGGAGTGAATACACTCTGAATGTCCCCTGAAAGTAAATTGTAATTTACAAACTGACGTCATGTTTCGGGTGCAATCATTCACTTTCTTCCGCACCTTAAATTCTCCGACCACGTGTTCACCACTCTCTTCCCGGGTTCTGCTTTTTCCTCGACGGATTGTAAATGTCTGAACAAAATCTTCAAACTTTTCAAACAACTCACATTCCTCTAGCTCACTCGCATAAACCTGCAGTGAAAGTAATAAGCAAGCATGAAGCTTATTGTGAACTTCGTCATCGTGTCAGATATTTCCATCAGTCACCTTGATCTTATCATATCCTTTCTCCAAGTAGTTCCCCGACTTCGCTACTTCTCCGGTGGAGGCGTAATATTTCGACCACCAATCCAAGTCTTCTTCAGAATCGTGCTTCTGAAAAGATTTTTATTCGCACAAAAACGTTTTTCATCAGCTACTATTTTCTCAAAATTATTAGTTAAAAAGGGCATCTGGAAAAATGGGCAGTATCTTAGGAACAACATTTTTCTTTTCTTCAATAAAAAACTAAAGTGAAACAAACCCTACGCTTTTTTTCTGCTTTAATTTCAATAACGTGAGACCCTGATTTGGACAGAATGATGGATTCTGAAACACAAACAACAAAATGTAGAACAAAAAATGCCTGTTGGACTTCCCAACTGGAATGCGTAGTTTACAAACAAATAAATCCCAAAACTCCACGAAGTTATTCGCTGAAGAAAAACCTTGTGAGTCCAGTCCATCTACGTGATCACGTGGCTCTCGTCTGTAACGTTGCAACGTTTTCATACTGCACAAACCAACGACAGGTTTCCTTCCAAAGGAACGATTATCACGAACTTTTATATTCATCGGAGGCAAGTACAGCTCCTCTCGTGGCAAATACTACAAGATAAACTTTGCTGGAATAATGCGAAAAATATTCGAGTGATCTCTTCAAAGAAAACTTACAATATCAAAAAAGAAAAGTGGATCATTAAAATTCGGATTCTTGGCAGTATTTGTGATGACTGTAGACTCAATGATATGTCCTCCAACTTCAAACTCAATGCTTGGCGAAGAAACAGTCGCTAGCTGATATTTTTTCATGCTTCGTACACCCCAGCATAACACCTGGAAATATTGTGTAAAACTGTAGAATTGTTACTTATATGAGCAAGAAAATTTACAAGATCAAGACAAGGTATTGTGCGCAAGCAAACTTAAGACATGCCACCTCAATTGCTGTTCTCTGCAATACAGGTCGTACACCACTCGGTACTAAGTACAGTTCGTTTCTCAAGGGAGGAGCGAACGGCAAATCTGCACCCTCATCCTATCAACACAGAAAATGACCAAATGAAAATATAACTAGATGGAAGTTAATGTTTTATCCTTGGAACACTTACGAGAAACAATTCAAACGCCGCAAGCATCTCTCCTGCTTCTTCGTCGCCTTTTTGAATATCGTACCATAAGAGTTGAGGTGATGGAGGTTCACTTCCGTTTAGTTTTACTGTTGGTTTTACTATTGTGCGACCAATATACTCGTCTTTTCCCTGACATTTCAAAAAACAACATGATTTTTTATCATTTTAGTTACTTGAAAAATGAAATAAAATAAAAATATCACAACTTACGACGTTGTCTCTATCAAAAAACTCGAGTACGACATGAGGTGGATTATCTTGAACTTCTTCAACATTGCCGTAAATAGGAATATTTTCAAATATCAAAGTTTGATCCCAAGTTGGACACAAAGTCTGCATCAATATTTCTGCAGCTTGACTTGAGTTGCCAAACGATACACGAACGTATGGATCTAATAAAGATTAACAATGAAGGTTAGCAAGCCGTACGTGCTATAAATGGGGCAATACTAGAACTATTACTCATTTCAGTATTAACTGGAAGAGTAAACTCCCCCAGCAACTCACCCGACAGCCCAGATGAATCAGAAGGAATGAGATCTCGAGCTTGGTAAACATAAGCTCGTAATTGATATTTATGAGGCTCTGAAACAAAGCTTGTGGTTAAGCGATGTAAAAGACAAAATCAGAAACAAATTGAAAAGTCTCACTTTCGAAAGTAATAAACATTCTTGGAGCATTCAACATCGGAGATTGATCTTTACCCTGATGAAGGAAAACATTTATGACATTTAAATTTTTTCGAAACATGCTGCTTCGTTTACTGCATGCCTTGTCAGGATTGTTTTTTGAGGCCTGCGTCCTCATTAGATTTTTTAACTGACCTCTGGACTGCTGATATGGAAGACCGCTGGTGCACTTGGTATAAATTGCGTCATCTTGCGATGCCATCGACGACGTCGGACAAGATCCATCTTGCGGTTGGTGGCATGGAATCGAGTAGTAAAGACAGTCGAATACTCCCAGCTTTCTTTTTGAAGTTGCTTACTTTTGGCCTAGAGAAGATTAAAAAGAGTTGCGAAACATGTTTTTCCACAAGAATGAGTTGATAAAGTGATGCCCCGCAATGAAAAGACTTCTCAACACAAAATAAACACATACATCAGAATCTTTCTTTTGTTCCTTCACAAATTTTCTTTCTCTAATCCATCTTCGTCTTCGACACAAATGATAAACTTTCTCAACTGGGCCATAGGCAGCTAACGTTGCTTCTACTGTGTACTCCCATCCTGACAAAAAGCAGTTATAGCAGCTGTATAGCACACAAGTACACCATGTTTAACCATACAAACAAATCATAACATAAAAATACTAAACTGCCCAGTGTTAGGAAACATATATACCTTCTTCATCAACAGCTCTATTCAGATCAATCTTCCATTCACTTGTCCAGGTCCAACCAGCAGGACATTGAATCTCTTGTCGTGGCGTGATCGCGTCACTCTTCTACATCAATATTGAAATATCATAATAACATAACAGTTTCACGTGTTAAATTTATCTTATGTTAGACAGGTAAGTATCAAAGAAGGGTAGGCTTGATGAATTGAAGTGTATTTGGTCAATTTTGAAGACCCTTCCGTTTGTCGGTTCTACGTACAACGTCAGTCCACTCAGGTACGGCTGCTACCCAGGCCGTTCCAGGTACACGAGATTCGTTCTCAAACGCATCTTCCAGAAACCTTTTATGACCAGTATCACGATCGTAACATAAACTAAAAAAACATATCACAATTTGAAATCTGTTTGGATGTAGAACTATAGAGTTCAGGCCATCTCACCTGAGTTCAGGGTTAATAAACCAGTCACCTTCCCATTGCCAACCTTCTGGCGGATTAAAACATGTTTTCGGAAGAGCAAGCTAAAGAAGAATGAGAAAATGTATACTATACACAACAGAGACACAACTTACATCAATCAACAACTTACGTCTCCTCTGGCGTTGGAAAAAGCTGGCCGAGGACATCCCTTCGATGTCCAAGAACCTAGCACATATATCTGATTCTCGTACTGAAAATTAGAAAAAAACATTTGAAGACTTTAGTTCACTCTCTGTCTGCAAGTGGTCAATGAGTTTCAAGCGAGGCTCAGTAGAACTTACAGTTTCAGCGAAAACAGAAAAGTCTCCCTCCACATCATCGCGCTTGGTCCAGTCCATCTGATCTTCCTCCAACCCAAACCAAATCATAACTCGCAAGTAAGCGGGCACTTCAGGGAAATCCTCTATATTTTTGCCTTTTTTTCCTGGATACTGCGAAAGACACGGACAAAGTCGTTTGAAAATGAAAGAAATATTTTCCAATCTTCTCAATATTTTCCAAAGTCTTACTTTAAGTATTACATCCAATTCTTCTCCACAATATTTTCCTTTTGCTGCGTTATTTTTCGAGAAGAGAAGTTTATAAGCGGGAATTCTGTAGTAAGCAACTCTTTTGTTGCCACTTAACATCCAGATAATCACGTCAGGAATTGAGTTTTGAGGCTAGATGAAAACAAAAAATGTTTTAATGGAACATAACGCAATTGTGCTTCGATGGATAATGACGTAATGTACCTCAATCGTAACGTCTTTAAGGCGAATCAGGAATCCACTGATCTCACCCAGAGCTTCAGTAATATCAGTCGCACTTTCACGAAGTCTTGACGCTTCCTCGCTGATTGAAAGCTAAGAAAACATAGAATGAATGAAAGCTTTTTTGTTTTAAAGAGTGGAGACGACAGGTTTAAATGATTTACCATTTCTAACACTCGAGCTTCATGTAGATGAAAATCAAGTTCATTAACTCCGGGAGTTTTCACGCTGACGTTAGGCAATTGTTTCCTAAACAAAACAAAAGTGTTAAAAAAAGTGAATTTTTTCTTGATTAGGAAAAGCAAAAACCTCACTTGCAATCCTGAATCAATTCGTCCAAAAGTTGAATGAGTAAGATTGCTGTTTCAGCGGTTGAGTCATTTGATTCTAAACTCAGTGTAACTTTTTCAATATTTCCTTCCTGAAAGGATTAAATTTATTAGTTTAACTTTTCGAAACTCTAATCAATATTACTAACTAAATATGTGCGTACCAGTTTCTCGCACAACTCAAGCAAAACATTAAGAGGATCCAGACGAAATGAGATATCTTCCCAATGACTATCAACAGATATACATGGCTTCGTGTGACCCCAAGGCAAATAATAGTAGTGACACCCGTCAAATATGGCGTTTGTCGGAGGAGTTGTTGACGATGATGGTGCCACTGATTTATCGAGCTTATTTCCATAGTTACCTGAAAAAAACACGCAAACGATATTCATTTTACGATAAATAACTATTTTGGTGATTGTAGTATTTGGAGTGTCATTTATGTTGTGACGTACCCCAAGGTCCCCAAAGCAACCTACCAATGCTGACTTCAAATTCGACAGGAGAATCCTGAATGCTGATCATTAATGCTTCCAAGAAACACGCAAACAACTTAAACTTTCTTCTTCTTAGGAAAGACTAAAACAACATTAACAAATACAGACTCTACTCCGTGACCTCATCATTGTTGAAGGCAACAAAAACAAGCTAAATGCAAAAGCCTTAATAATATCTAAAGGAAAAACACCTGAATCTTAACAATATCTGTGCTTTGGATATCCTCAACAGGTTCATCAATCTTACAATCTAATGCTGACTCGAGTTCGACCAATAAACGACCTCGGTAAGCCACACCTTCACCCTGAGACAGGAGAAACTATCCATTTAGAAAAAAAACCTCACATTTAATTTGAATAAAGTATCATTGATATGAGCTGACCTGTCCCATGTTTAGTTCGTCGTGCTCATCAGGTAAATCACTGTACTCTCTGGTGGAACCATAGAAGTTGATGAAACATGGACCAAATGTTGGCAAAAATCCTGGAAATAACACAATATTATGAATCTCAAATTTCACGTGATGTTGCGAACATAATATGTGGTATACCATCTCCGCCTTGACCAGATATCTGCGACAATGGAAGATGAACTGTGCCGATGCGATCGTCCTTTGTTAAACGATCCCTGAGAGAATATCAATCACATGAACATTTTAAAATTTATTTACATTATTGGGAAAGCTAGAGAGTTAGATAAAATCAGGTTTAAAATAAAACGAAGCTTTATACCAATCAAACATTTGCAGTTTCAGTCTTTCACACATCGATGGAAACTAAAAAATATCGATAATTAAAGAGTATACGTAGATATATTTAAACAAAAAAAAACAGAGTAAAATGTATAGTTGAAACACAAGATGAAAACTGAAGTTACTTTAAAAGGCAAATGTAGTTCTTGGTTGAATTCCGGATGATCTGAATTATAATGCGTCCGAGTTTTTCTCTGAAACGATGATAAACAAACTCTCAACTACTTGCCATTGGATAAATTCTAATAGCGAATCTGGTTCTACAAAGTATATATAATTGCAAAAAAACTGCAGTGCATTCTCTGAACAAACCTTTCTTCCAGCGAAAGAAAAGACAAGATAAGGATCCACTAATTCTTTAGGGTCCTTTAGTAAAAAAAAATTTACAAACATTAATGATGAAGAAATTGTAACGAACAGCCAAGTACAAGATAAATATTGCTGATCAGCACCTCTCCTACGCTTAGAATTTTTTTAATTCCTTTCGCAAATCCAGAGTCCACTAAACAAGACAGAAAGTAGATGTATATAGATAAAGAGCATTAAATCGAACTTTTCGTTCTCTGAGGTTTTCCAATATCAGTTTACTACATCCGACGCCATTAAATTATTAGAATTAGCTACGAGAGTGTCATAATGGGATCTTACTTTGCGGAATATCCTCAGCTCTGTAAACTTTGAGAGAAAACATTCCAGGACGTAACATTACACCGGAAGGACACAACAGATTACTAAAAATTATGCACTTATCTTAATTTATACAATGACAAAAAATCTCAGTGAAATTTTCTCTTAAAATACTTTTCCACATCCTCGCTACTCTCATCTGCAGAAACGGCATCTTCCACGGACTAAAAGATAGTAAATTTTAAAAATTATATTATTATTATGCACAGGGAGAAAGGTGCTGTGATCATACCGGAGCTTTATCCCCAGGTCCTAGAACGCACATGGAAGTCTTCAAATAACCCTGAAATGCAAAATATTCGTCACAAGATGTCCAATTGCTTTACTAGATAGGAGAATTAGTCAAGAACGCAGAAAAAACCTTAACACCAGCCATTTTATCTTCAGGATCAGTAAGCAAAATCCATTTTCTATCAAAAGCGTGTTCTAAAGACAAGATTCGTAATAACACTCTTTTGGTCACTTGATATGAAACTGACTCGCAAAAGAAGTATCAAAAAATTCCAGTTTCTGTTAGAACACATAGATCAGTACGCTTACCATTTTCATCATAGACCATACCAACATCCAACTAAAAGAATTTGAAAGTTATTTATATTTTAATAAAAAAACGATGGATATTTCGGAGCACTAAAACTCATGTGCGGGATTAGAGATCAATAATTACCTTGAAAAACCCAATCAGTGCGTTTGCTCTAAGTTTTCTTGAATTGAACACCTAAATTTTAATTAAGGAATACTTTAGAAAGAAATACCAGAGAATTTCTTTCAAACACACTAGAGGATATGCTAAGATATTGAACAAGAAAAATGCTACCTCAAATGAGATAATTTCATCAAAAAGTTCGCACGGTACCATTTGAAAATTGAAAAAGAATATCTGAAAAAATGAATGCAAAAATTCTTCAGTCTTTACCAAACATTTTATATGTTCCTGCAATGTTCACATTTGACTCCTGTCAACAAACACACCACAATGGACCTTTAACCTTATAGACAAAATTTCAAAAAAGTTTGAACTGGGAATATCTTTTACCACAGCCTGAAAGAGC
>JAOBYK010337578.1:21028-40609 GCA_025434845.1 Phenganax subtilis | reverse complement strand
AGCACTGTTATTGCAGACACATTACAAATTTCTTCTATACATTTCCAGAGTATGGCAGATGTATATGACATGTCAACATGTTTACCATAAAATGACTTGAATGTGAGCGTCAGAAGACAAAAATTTTGTATTGCATTCAGAGATTTTGACTGTCTGAAATTCAGTAACTCAAGACCAGAAACGTTTTGTACCTTGCCGTAGACAATGTCACATGCTAGATTGCAACCCTGTCAGTAACGTTTCATTTCTTGCTGCCCCCAAAGCCTGAGAATCCCATCATGGCTGCCATTTCAGGATTAATCTCGGTAGCAGTGTCTATTTCAACTTTTCTTTTTTTGTTTTTCTTTGCTTCCTTTCGTTTCTCTCTTTGACGTTCTTCCTACAACATCAAACAAATTGCATGAGACTGACCCACATATCTGTATATAAGCAGAGGAATGTTGTCCGTACATGACAGTGATGAAACGTGACGTACCTCTTCTTTGAGTTCAATCATCCTTGCTTCAAAATCGTAGTCCTTCTTTTTCTTCTCCTCCTCTAACTTCCTTTTATTCAAATCAAATCTTTTTTTTACTTGCTCAAGCGATGACCTCTCAACCTTCATGGACATCCCCATATTCCGTTGATGTTTCTTGCCATTAATATGATCAAGAAAATTGATAGAATCCTTCACGATACAGTCACAGACATTACAGAAATATCCGCCTTGTTGTGACGTTGGTGTGCTTTTTGTGATCACAACAGATTTACCCAAACTCGAGTCCAAATCCACTTCGTGTTCACGCGGTTTTAAAAGCTCTCTTTTGACAGGAATTGATCGTTTGGGCGCTTTTTCTTCATCCTCGTTTTCTAGCCTGTGTTTAGCTAGCTTCTCGTATTCCTCAGTATCCCAAGTTCGTCGAAAATTATCAGCTTTTCCAGCAGGTTTAGCCATATTTTTCTTTCGCCTTCTTTTTTGCTCAAAACATCGAGTAAGCCTCGGCTCCACTTCGGATACAAACCGTCAGTAACGAGTCGTTACGAGTAAATTTTGACTGATGGTAATATGTAGTACGTGCGCTTAAAGAATGAAAATGGCGGTGAACAAGGAGTGAAGAAACAACAAAAACTTATACGCGAAAATATGTCGAATATTGAAGTGCGGATACCAAGGAAGCAACAGAAACGACAGTTTTCGTTCGCTGCTAGCGAGTTTATCTCAAAGAAAAAGATTGTTTCTCCTGGAGATGTTATTTCAGAAGCGTCCAGTTACATGAGGTGCTGAATTAAATATATTTACTGGCTAGCTATACACTTCTATTCCTTTTAAAGTGTTACCAAAGAAACGTTGCTCTTTTATAGAGGTCATGGCACATTTGTGCATGATGATAAAATTGTAGCATCAGTCATTGGAACTGTGGAGACTGTAAATAAGTTGATATCAGTGAAACCAATTAAGACCAGGTATACTACAAAATAGATTTAATGAAAAGCCATTTTGACTGAATGGTTGCAAAATTGACTTTCCATGTACCGACAGATATAACGGCGAGGTTGGAGATGTTGTGGTTGGTAGAATAAAAGAGGTTAGTTCACATTTCAGTTCACATTTCATGTCACTTTGTGCAACAAAAATATTTTTGAAAAGAATTGATAGTTTTGGAAAGGGTTTCTCCCTCAAACAATGGGCTCCACCATTCGTATTTTCTCAAACATTTTCAAAACCTCTAGATTGTGTTCTAATATTAAAAATCAATTTTTTTGCCCAGGAAAAACATTTTCAGCTGATGAAACTATATTAGTGTTATATTTTATTTGTACAGGTTGGCCAGAAACGATGGAAAGTGGACACCTTTGCAAAAGTAGATTCTGTGTTGATGTTGTCTTCAGTGAACTTACCCGGAGGTGAACTGGTAAACTTATGAAGACAATTGGAAAGCCATTTTCATAAAGCTAATTCTCAGGATATATTTCAAAGTCCGCTTTCTACTATTTCAACTTATAGAGACGAAGATCAGTTCAAGATGAATTAAAGATGAGAGATGTCTTGTGTGAAGGAGATTTAATAAGCGTATCTTAAAACAAATAACTCAAAGCCACACCACTAGTTTCTTCAAACAAGCTCTTCATTAGTAAAGTTGACAATCTAGCTGATCACAGCTCTATTCTCAGGGGTGTATAGCCAAAATTTTAAGAAGGGGAGCTCTCTAATATACAATACCAGTAGGGCTAAAAATGGTAAAGTAAAAGAAAGTCGAACCTTGCTGAAATGGCCGCTTTTTAAAACTTTAACACAAAACTTTAATATATTATAATGTTACATACTCTTCAAGCCTATAATATGAAACTAAATTATGCAATCTTGGAGAGCTATGATGGAGGGCTCAGCCCCCCCAACTCGACATTGAATTTTAACAACGGGGGCCCCGGAGCTCCCCCTCCAATACACCCCTGACTATTTTGTATGAGAGTGAACTCATGGGTTATGATAATAAACTTCCTTAACAAAGAAAACAGGCAGAAGTTCAGTCTGTATTTACAGATGGTTCACTTTCTTTACACACCCGAAGTCAGAAATATGGAAAGGTTGTTTTCTCACTAAATTTTTCTTTCTTTTGATTCTAAATAAAACTGTTAAATGGAAGTGGAAATCCAGATTACTTGGCAACTCTTATCCTGGGTCATCAGTTCTATTTCTTGTTGCTCTACAACTAGAAAATAATGTAGAAACTTTTCTTAAATTCTCAGCTTGAACAAGGCATGTTGGTGCAAGTGTCACCTTCACTCATTAAAAGATGTAAGACTCATTTTCATGATTTGTCCTGTGGAGTAAGCGTGATCATTGGTAATAATGGATATATTTGGATACAGCCTCATGCAGATAATAAGGTAAACATGATTTTAAATTAGGCAAACTTGCAATCTCCAATGATGAACTTTATTGTTATGGTAAAACGTCGATTTCACCACGATCAAATAACCCGTCCAATTAATATTTCATGTCTGTTTTTTTTCCACAGTCAGAAGGCGTTACAAAAGAAGATAGAGAGATGATAGCTCGGCTCAGGAACTGCATCCTAGCTCTGACGGATCACAGAATGACGATATTTCATTCAAGTTTGAACTACGCGGTGGAGGCCTCCATGGAATACATTGTTGTAAGTCAGAGACCCAAAAGAGCTTGTGAATTAAAGCGTAGGCCATGTTTTCAGGGCAGCTAATGTTCTATATTTTTTGCTTACCAGAAAGACGTACTAAAGCCTGAAGTCAAAGATGAAATTGCAGAAATCACGAAACAGAAATTGGAGCAACTATGATGAAGAAAAGCTCACATACATGAAAACATAATACAACTTGTTCGAAAGGAATAAAAAGTGCACTTGAAATCTACGTACACCAAAAAACCTTAGATTTAATGCAATGTCATATCGATTGACACTTCACATTTACAGTCTTGGCCAATCATATAGTTGTTGAAGACTTTATTGGCTAGTGCAATTCCAAAAAAGTGCCCCAGACAATAGCAAACGGACCAAACTATTGTCTAACACATTAGTATTTGCTTTTCTATTGTGTTAAGCAGACAGTTTATCTGTTGTAGACACTTTTTTTTTAAAACGGACCTTAATTAATTTCACCTGTCAAAGAAAGAGCAATTAGGCCAAAAGGAAAGTTGCGGCAGAAGTCACTTAGAATTGTTTACTTTTAGACAACAGAAAAAAGAAAGAACTTGTTTGAATACAGTGAGTTGTATTCAGTGAAAATACACAGAACAAAAGTTGCTGCAGCTGTAGCGATATTTGTTGAAAATATGCAAAAAATACGACAACAGGAACTTCTTGTAGCAAAAAGTGCTCTTCCCAGAGATTCATCAAAAGTTGTCCATCATTGATCTAGCTGTGTTACAACAGGAGGAAACTGAAAAGTTTTAAGCCGGTCATGGAGGTCAAATGATAAAGCAGGGATAAAGTTTTCTTGTTTAAAAAAGTTTCCAAACCACTTTTAATATTGTTCTTGATGATTTCATGCTCTCGCATGAATAACCAATTATACAATAAGAACAAAAGACCTGCAACAATTTCCCTCACGAGGAAGACAGGCTAGGGTATCTACTCTACCAGGCAGAGTGACGTCTTTTCACTTGACGATTTCTGAAGGTTTTGTACTTTGATACATTGTTTGGGATAAAACCGGATGATCCCACGGCAAATATTAACAAAACAACTTATGTTTCCATATCAGGTACTGATAACTGCGTCGTTGAAAGTAGCTGCGAACAGCTGCCGGCTTAGTTAACCCTTCAGATATCAACTTTAAACTGAATTTCTACTAACAAAACGAAGCAAAACACGAGTAGCCATGCAAAAGTGCATACGCTGTCCATCGTTGTGAAGATTCAATTGGAACTCTGATATTCATTTGGTTACAAGGCGATTATAGCGAGACAGTGGATGATTAATGTTTCTTTAAACCAGTGTTTGCCAAAGCAACAGTAACATACAAAGCAGACGAAAGCATTACAAATACAAAAGATTATCCAAACAATACGACACCAGAGTAATTCGTGGAATGATAAGCATTAACGGAGGAAGTAAATAAAGCGAGGTTGCCAGTGATTTTGATGTCAAGGTCTGAGATGATAACAATCCAACCACTATCTGAAATATTACCGCTGGCTATTACGGAGAATTTCAGCTGAACTTTTATCCAAAGATTTCTTAAATTCAACTAGTCAAAATCTGGTACTATTCTGGTGGGATTAATTGAACTGATCCGTACAAGTCGAAACCTCGCGCACTTAATGTAACATAGAAACGCATCAACAATCTTATTCGACAGATAAGATATGTAAAAGGGTGAGTAAGATTCCAGTGGTCGAGTGGACTGAATCCAGTGGTGAAATCTCAGTACTCAAGTACTCTGTAATAATAATTCACATCAAGTGGCGTTATGGAAAAGCGAGTCAGTCAGTTAAGTATTAGCGCAGAAAACGTGGAGCGAAGAGAGAACCAAGTGAAAAAAGTGAATAAAAACGCCAAGAATCGTCTAAGACAACAACACGAACATTTTCAAGACAATCATAAGATAATCAAGAATGAAATTAACCAAGAAATTAGGAAATTACAAGATGACCTCAAAGGCATTCGTGAAATTGGAAACCACGAACAAAGTCTCAGGAATTTTTCGCAATTTTCTTCACAAGACACAAAGGAAAAAGAGAATAAACTCAAACGGAAACGAACAAAACATTTCCCATTTTTTCACAGAAAACCAAAATCTAATTCAAGAAAGAAGTTGGATCGAGACGATAAAAAGGTGAAACTTTACCCCAGCAGGGAAACTGTCTCTCAATTTGATGAGAAGTTAACGTCTGCAAATGATTTCGTTGATTTGTCTAAACTTACGAAAATAACGCAAACACCCGATGAATTATATCAGCACGATACACGATTCAGTGATCACGAGATAAAATCTAGTCACAAAACGAGATATAGCGAACACGAAACAACAAAAACTGGCCATGAAGCAACAAATAGTGATCACGAAACAAAACCCTTTACGCACGAAAGGAGCCCTTCAAAGCACGAAGACCTTGCCGAGCACGAAAGATGGTTCAGTCATGAGAACGAAACACGATGGAATAAGCACGACTTGTTTCCACGCATCACGCACAGTGCAACACGAGACTCGGCTAAATCGCGCCAATTGGGTGTCCACGCAGCACGTAACCAAGCCCGAAAACGGTTATTAAGCACGAACAAGACTGATTCAAACACGCAACCTGAAGATGAAGTGACGAATGCCGAGAACGAAACGACGAATCCGGAGAATGAAGCGAGGAGTCCCGAAAGTAATGATGGTATTGAATCATACATGCATGTTCCACCTGATGGAAGAAAAAGAACAATGTACGTCCTTCCACCATTGGAAGAATTACTACGAGAAGCTAGGAAAGCAAGATATCTGAGAATTCCGAGACGTTTGAAGACTAATGAAGATGATCCTGAACGGGAATTAAGCGTCGATGAAATATTTAGTAAACTTGGCTAGGATTTAGTGAGAAAACAACTTTCATTCGTATATTTAACGCGTTGTTATCACAGGTTTCAAAAATATAAAAATGCAAAATTAATAGTCAGTTTATAGGATCGAGGGAATGCGTCAGTTGGTTGTTGAATAAATTCAAGTCCGGCTCGGAATTAATAAAGTGCCATAATAACATATTCATGTTTAACTGAAACACAATCAGTATTTACTTCATCAAAAGCAGTGTTTTTAAACTTTCGTCAAGTTATGAAAAACGTAGAAGCCGACAGTTTCCCAACTACGCATGCTTAATAATTAATGCACATACCTCGAAATGTAGACACTTTTAATACATGAATGTCATCCGTCGCAAAATTAAAGCTCCATCGTTATCAAAGTTACGGTCACGACAGTTGTCGTACTAAAATAGGAAAGAAAGAATGATAAATAATGATAAACAAATTCAATAAATTAAACTGGCGTCTTGCAGAATAACACTCCAGTCATGTACGAAGCTCAGAGAGAGAGAGAGAGAAATCAATTCTATACTGGCAGTCTCACTAATCTCTATCCATTATCAGCGGCTCAATTTCCAATCATCGACGCCGCCTTTTACACCCAGCGCGTTTTCATCATCTAATCACTGTTGATTACTATATTCATGAAATTAGATTAGTTTTCGCTTCAGATTACACTGCTAATGCTTTGATGAAAATTGCTTGTTTCCCGTGAACGAGTTAAAATATTGATCTTTAAAACTTTAGCAAATAAACTACGCGTAAATGTATACATATTTCGTTTAACAGACAAAACGTTTACGACGTTGTCCAATACTACTTGTCTACGAATAATCTATTTCGTAAACCTGAGAGACAAGACTGCCTGCATATTACCGCCTATGTTTGCATTACAAAAAAATTCGTTTATTTTTTAATTATCAGACAGCTTAAATGTTTTCTTTACACTGAAACAAAACATTACAGAACACTAGAGTAATTGCAAAGACCAGGCCAATTTATATGTTGAAATAGCAAGCATGCGTAAACTTTGAAAAACAGCGAAAGTTGTTTTTCAGTGCGCACGCGGGTACATTCACAGCAACAATTTAATTTTACACGCATATACAGGAAAACAGAGTGGACCCACGTTTGGTTTTGAAATGATTTAACCGATTAAAAAATGCCAATCCGCCTGTCTAGTTCTGCTCAATAATTCATATGCTCAGATGTTTTTTCCCATCTTGAAACACTGTCGTTTTGCTTTCAAAACTTCGCACGCTTTATGCTTGATCGTCCGGGGGAAATATGTTTATTCATGCAGCTCTATTCAAGTTCTGTCTTTCATATGCTCTATAGCTATAACTCTCAATAATGTATGCAAGACACCTATTAATAAAATTTGCGGTTTACGAATGGACACAGTTTTTCAGCTAGACAGACAAAATGTTAAGACAGGCGCAGTTTCAGCCCAGAGCTCTGGCAAGGAAAGAACGCTTTTCAGTTTGTGTTTATCCTGAGGAAAATTTTCCTAAGGAGAAAACAAACATTAAAGGAAGAGACTTTTAAAAACTGGTAAATTTTCGAAAACCAGCACAAAGCAGAATGTGGTCAACACCTGTAGCGTATTCGTGCCCTAACGCATGTTGTAAATGAATGCTTTGTTGTCGCCCTATACTTGGCGCGCTTTTTTCGTATTGTTCGTCTAGTCAAGCAGAGAAACACGTTAAAGTGATTAACGTTCATCATGTTTCATCATCTCATCGTTGTCACAGACACATAAATATACAGAAACGTCATTTTAATGGAGTGAACGACCGTTTGCTTGAATTGACAAGTAATGCTCTGCGCCTGTTACTTTGAAACGCACCGTTCAGGCTAACGGAACACTTTGTTTGGGTTAAAATAATATTTCAAAACTCGAAGACCCCTAAAGTAAATTTCTACTGAGTTATGTTTTCAAATGTGGTTCACAATGTCATACAAAGTTTGATCAAAGAAAAATTTTAATGAAAAAACAATATAGTAACTTTGTTCTCTTCCGGTTTAATATGTTTCTTTCACAAGTGAAAACTTTATTTTTTGCTGACAAGAAATAGCTATTTACACGAATTCGTGAACTTACAGCAGATCTTCACTTTGTATATAAGACAGTAAAATGTGGCCTTGTAATAGGAAACAAGTTAAATTGCAAAGAAAAGACGGAATATTAAGAAAGGTGAAATCTTTGCTAAGTCAAAACTCTTCAAAATTAAGATTCTATATAATCTAACATTTTCTTCATATTAGTAATTATAAATTTTTCTCCCTGTTTTTAAACATTTTTGTTGCAATTGTTTACGTTTATTGAAAAGAGATGAGCGCCAGAATTAAATCTTTTTTTATTATTGCTTAATTATAAAAGGAAGCAAGGAGTGCTGAGGCAGTGATCATTTTAATTTAATAACCAAACTCTAGCTGCGATGAATTTACATAAAAGTTTAGATAAAACTCGCGTTTACTTCCATAATTATTCAACGTTAATGAATACGTGTTATTAAACTGCTTTAAAAGCGTGTTTATATACACACATAAATCCGAGACTCGCATTAATCTATATGCACAGCTAGTTTCCAGGCCAAATTTTGAGCAGAAAAGCTTTCCTGAGTGAAAATAACTCGGTTAAGTTGGCTTTTAATTCAACCAGGTCATAACAGGAGTTTATATAACTCCAGAACTCCCAGAAATATTTTTCACGTCTTTTTCAAGTTATAAGATGATATGTTTAACGAAACTATACGGTTATTTTTCGATATTTAAAAATACATCACTATGCACTGTGTTAAAAATTAAACAAGAAGAATACCCTAACGTTAAATGAGACAAACCTCAGGTAACTATTGTGTGGGCTTCTTGCATAGATTAAGACACAATGTGTTAATGGCATTAGACAAGACAAAATTGCAAAAGTTAGAGACAAAAACCCCCAGCTTTCCAGTACTTCTGTCGGTATTTTCTTCACAGTTTATTTACAAAAAGAGAATTAAGTCATTTTAAAGTCGTTAGTCTAGATTTGTAGTTAAATGAAATTTTGATAACTTCACGGCACAACGGGAGAGCCAACAGACCGCGTTTCTAACACTTCTAATTAACGACGTGTGCCTAATAGACTCTAATTGAATCGGGCAATAAACATTTTACTTAATAACCAAATAATTAAATCATACTTCACAGTTTTGCCCCAAAAATTTGTTTACGATTTCTGTTCATATGTATAATTTAGCACTTGGCGTTTGAAAGTATATGTCACCCTTGTTATCAATAATAAACTATATTAATATCATCTCAGGGGTACTACCGTGTACAATATATGGCCATGCGATAGCTAAAGATTAGAGATTACACAAGAGAGAACAAAACTTACACGCCGATGAAAATTTCGTCCATGATAGGGCGAATTAATGATGAGACAAGTTGGGAGAATTTACATATTGATAAGTGACACTGTTCATCAAAAATTCAGATATTCCTATCCTCAAAACGTTCCGCGTATCATGCTGGTAAAATCTAACATAGGACTATAGGTTAACTAATGGTTAGTTATTATCATCAAACATAGCTTGATTGCAAAATGCAGTGCTATCAAGTCACGCATGTATTATGCTACAAGGTTGCCGTAAGCCTAACATCTGATCAAATATGAAATTCTTCATACTGGAGTATGGGCGGCACATGCGCAATTTACACAAACGCAGGTGCGCGGTGCTCATTACATAGTTCTCAAAGCACGATGTATTAAATAAAGGTTGATCAAAGCTTTATGATTAAATACAAAGCAGCGTTTAGTTTAGTCACTAAATTGTTCATCACCGTGTCAAAAGAAGAAACACGCGCATTACAAACGGCATTCGTATAAAAAGGAGCGCTCCAGATCTCAACCTAACAACAACGGAAAGAAAGGCGCACAACTCCACGCTTCAAAATTTCTTCGAAACAGCCTTAGTGCAAGAATGTCTTGGCATGCGGGTGAGGAGACTTCAAAACCGTTTCATATAAGTCAGGATATTTTACGAAGCGTTCTTTACGGGAAATGGTGCAATGTTTTTGGCACTGATCGCGAGCTTACTTTCAAAGCTGACGCAGTTTTTCGCAGCAAAGATATTTACAAATCTGAAAACAGTAAGTCTGTCTATAACGCACTCATTTTTGGTTAACATGTTGGTTTCCTTTTTGAGCAATAATTTGAGTAAAATTTACAAGTTTATATAGCGAGTTCAGTTTAATTAATAACTTTTGAAATTTACCTTAAAAAGTTCATAGTTTTCTTTGAGTTACATCTTGTTTCGCGGACGAAAAACAGTTTTAGAGCTAAACAAGAGAACCATTTATTAGAAAGTGCAAGAAATATATAATCTAACTATACAGGTTTTCCTCGAAAAATGCTTGAGAAAATATCAAAGAATACCGCAAAAAATAAATTCAATAAGAACTTTTTACAGGGAAAACATTTCACAGTACAACTCCTTTAAATTTTGGCAACTCATAACAACAGAAATCGTTCTCTATCGCAGAAAAAAAACTAATGCCTATATACTGGACAAACGAAATTACTCAAACACGTCTATATCAGGTGATCGTATCAAAATCCGGTCAGTAAATCAGAAATCGTTCCCTCTTAGGGCAGCTGACGTGAGAGAAAGATCGCGTAGCTTAAACTAAAAAGAATGTATAATGCATGACGCACACGAACTAGATCTATTCATATTCATGCAAGCTAAACTTTCGCTTATTTTTATGCATGTTTGCGACAATGATTATTCATAACGCCCATTGCGTGCGTGTGTTTTTGCAGAAAACAAAAAGTTGAGGACGCTAATGTTTGATAAAATTATAAGAACAAAATTATCCAATATAGTTAGTTTATTTTGAGTTTCCTTTGGCAGTAAGACCAGGTCAGTCAAAGATGATTCGTACTGGATCCCCAGAAAGAACAGATGGAGCTGAAATCAAGCTTTCCAGCATAAAGAAGAGTTTAGTTTATCCTATATAGTAAAATCGATAAGACATGGCTCTATCTGGACTCCTACATGCATGAAGAGCAGATTAGAACTCATAGAGCTATCCAATACATGCGGCATCAGTCTAGCAAAACGCCTTCGTTTATGTAAAATATTGAGTTTATGCGATTTTTCTCGGGTTAACAACTGATGATAAGTAATATTCATTTCACCTGTCCAGGAAGATAAGCTCTCCCTAATGATTTAATGAAATTTTGTTTAAGATAAAACAACAAAGGAAAATCGTTTGGTAATTACTATACTTGTTTTCCTGATTTTCTCCAAGATACCAAACAAATGATTGTTTATAGATATCATATTTGTATGGATTTCAAAAAATAAAAATCATGGTGTATTTTGAAAGCAGATGGACAAGGTTATATATGGCGAGAACACGGAGACCCCTTAAAAATAACGTAAAATTTTCCAATTTCAAACGTGTTTTTATGACACGAAAATGAATTTTTCTTTGGCAAACATAAGGCTTGGAAATGTTTGGCAGATATCCTGAACACAGTTTATCTGCTTTTCGTCCAATACTGCTTAGTGGAACTAAGTTGTCTTTACAAAGTGACGAACAAATATGCTAACCTTTGCTTTATCGTGATTTCTCGTTAAGGCTTCGGGTACCGTCGATCTCCGAGCGACGTTTCGCCGCTACTGGGTAGCAAAGATGCAGTAGCATCAAAATACAATGACCCAGATGTTCCGTCTTACATGACATACGTCAGTCTCCCTGAGCAAGTGTGCATAGGGTCATCCAGTATACTTGGTATCAAACATGGCGTCTTCACGAATTGTTGGATCAAGCAGGGGACACACATGGGTCCTTTCACGGGGCATATCCTAAAAAAAGATGAAATAGATTTTACCGAAGACAACAATTTAATGTGGGAAGTAAGTTAAGGTGGCTCTTCTTTATCCCTTCACTTAAGGTGGCTGGTGGTAGTGTAACAGTACATTTGTTACCCTATGAAGAGTGAACGTGGTTTCTTGCATTCCATTTTATTTCACAATGATTGAGGCTAAATTTATGCATGCACAATGCGCAAAAAACGAGTTTTGCGGCGGTTTATCGTACCAATGCTACTTTGATTAATTCCAAGTTTCAAAATTGTCGAAATTTTCAGGTTCTCAATGAGAATGGAGAAGTGAGTCATTTTATCGATGGTAAAAGTGAAACTCCTAGAAACTGGATGTGTTTTGTAAACTGCGCCAGGAATGAGCAAGAACAAAACTTGGAGATATTTCAATACGGTAACAGCATTTACTATCGTGCTATAAAAGATATTCCTCCAGAACAAGAGCTGCTCGTTTGGTATGGACCAAGTTATGTTCAGTTTCTAGGAATTCCTGGTATTCCACCAATCATAGAACGACCACGAAGACGACGCAATTATGAAGGTATGCGAGCTTTGCAAGAGTCGAGTTGGTTGTTTGTTTGTATTTTCGGCTAATTACTAATATTTCTTTGTTACAGTCGAAGACAGCATAATAATGACGCAGATTAAAGAGTTCCCATCAGACCACAATGGTCGCCTAAAATGTACAATATGTCGTCGGGGTTTCAACTCTCGTAGCAATTTAAGATCACACATGAGAATACATACTCTGGAAAAACCATTTCAATGCAAGTATTGCAAGAAGAGTTTCTCCCAGTCCTCTACGTTGCGCAACCATACGAGATTACATACCGGGGAAAAGCCCTACAGATGCACAGTGTGCCATTTCGCGTACTCACAACTCGCGGGACTCCGTGCGCATCAGAAGAGCGCTCGGCATAAGCCCGATATGATTGGCAAAAGTGCTGTGCTACTGGGTGAAAACAAATAAAAGTTTTGAATGTGACTGAGAATTTGAGAGCCTGCTCACTTCAGCCTACGATTAGGCAGAACTTCCTTAAATTAGGGCCTAGTCACCAGTGCTCGTCACTCACTCACCCCCAGTTCACCCATGCATCTGGAGCATAAATCCTGGCGTCAAGATGACGCGTCACGCGAACGAAGAGAGCGCACGGAAGAGTTTTCTTAAACTAAAGTCTAATAATGCCTTGAAAATATAACTTTATACTTACAGTAGATTTCTCTTGAAAACTGACATTATCTCAAGGATGCGATATCACTGAAAAACAAGATGATTTTAAACTTAGAGTGGGGTCAGTGTTATTAGGTCGAGTTTTGAAGAAAAATAGATGATTCCCAAAGTAAGACAGTGAATAAAACGAAAACTGTACAAAACAATTGTATATATATACGATTCTACAACAATTATTTTCATATTCAATACAACAACACATACAGCACTTCTTTTAATCGTGTTTAGGCAGTGAGTTTGAATCGCGCATACTAAAGGCTGCTTTCCAGATCTGCGAAGTTGAAAAGCTCGTAAATGAAGAATTATATAGAATTTTGAAAAGTAAATAATTAAATTTCTGCTTCTTTGTGTATGTTTAAAAACTATAAAACTTTAAAGGATATAAACTTTTAAGTTCGTGTACGTTTGTGTCAAAAAAGCGTCACAGGAAAGCAGCCTTGGTGATTCTGTACGTTAGCTTTTCTTTTCATCATTGTCAACATCAACTTTGAGATAGTTATTGGTAAGAAAATCACAATATGGTATAACTTCAAGCGCTTTCTTTACATGTACAGGCAAAATACATTTTGCCCTGGGAATACTTAATGGAGATTTCCATGTAAATCTATTTGCTTTACGAACAATCTCCTGGACAAACATTAGACACGCCTTGTACAACATGGCCGAGGTAACTGGCGCATGGATACCATCGATATCACAATTACTTAACATCACATTGACTTCACTTGCAATTTGTTGAATCCATTCATGTTCTTGAGTCACAGGAAGAAATCCAATAACAGATTTGAAAGAATCTTTCGGCACGTTTTCGTCAGAAGACCCGTCAACATCAATGAGTTGGTCTTCTTGGATTTCGTGATCTTTTCCACCATTACTCGCCTCTTGAGCTAACATTTCCAAAAACTCCTGAGCAGTAGTCTGGGGAATTTCGGAAAATTCTTCATCAAATTCTGAAGCACATTCTTCATGAGCAAATCCAGCTTCTTCGTCATCATCATCCTCATCAGAGTTATCAATGGAGTCATTTTCTTCTCCACAAAACTTGCAAATCGTTGCCTCTTCACAAGAGATATCAGCCATGGGAGTATGCCCGTGGAAACGACAATAGTTCATCACTGCTTTGGTTGACAACCCAGGACTTTGCATCTCATTGACAACGTACAACTTCATAGCTAATGCACGCTGCCACTCTGCGGCTAAACGTTTCCCAAGATTCCATGCAAGGAATTTCTCTAAGCTGGTCGAGGAATAACCGGCCATGTTTGAGCATTTTGCAGAATTTACAATGGGGAATTTCTCGACGACTTTTTGAAGCTGAGTCTCATAACCCTCTTCAACTTTTACTCGAACTTTTCTGTTGGGAGTTGAGCCCCTTGTAGTTATGGTAGGTGGTGATCTGTACTTCATGTCACTCAAATGTAATGAATCCACCTCAGTAGCACTATATGAATGATCAGTGAGTATACCATGTTCATATTTACCAAGTCTAGTCCATGTTTGATCCATATTCAAGCTCTTACAATCAACATTTTCTTTTTGACTCTGAGTACAAGCCAAGTCAAAACAGCTTGAACTAAGAGGAATATTAGTTTTCCCAGAACCTGCACTCCTATTATCAACTAATGGCTTCTCGACATCATCAAAATTCTTTCGATCCAACTCAACATCAACGTGAGTCTCAGCACCCAGTGTCTGCAAACCTGTATATGTCTTATCCAGTTTCAAATGATGGATAATATCAACTCGTTTGTTCTTGTTTTCAACGAAATGAAGTTGAACTCGCACAGGAAACTCTCCCCACCCACGTCTTGTCACCTGAAATGGGGGCTTGCAGACTTCTACCAAATCATTTGGCTGGTAACTTGGATGCAATAAGAACCAAACTTTACTAATGAAATTCTGCAAGTCGCCGTCATCTTTAGGTCCACGAACATAGACCATCCACTTGTGTGTTGACTTGTCATTTCCCTCTCGATTCTCAGGAAGAACATACTTGGATGTATTGCCAATTATAATCCGCCTTTTCACATAAAATCTAGACTCGTTAGACAAGTCATGTTTAAGTGACGCAGACAAATCTTTGGCATTACGTTCACCATTGTTGCTTGGAGTAGACTTTGTCTCATTAGAACCAGTTTGTTTCACAAACCTGCTTGTCACTTCATTGGCTGAACTCTCATTAGTACTCTCATTAGGTGGCTGCTCTTGGAGATTGGATGGTAAAGATCTTTTCCAGTTCATGATATCATGAATACTAGTTTCTTTCAAACAAGATTTTCTGGTTTTTCCTGTTCGAACACTCCCTTGACGACAATGCATGGGTGTGATCCCATATCCATAATACCCAGCTAGGACACATGCTCTCAAGCGGTCCAAGCTCGTTCGACATTCGTTAATTCTTCGATTAATACAAGTAACTTCTTTTCCCTTTAAATCAATCTCAAATGAGAATTGTTCATGGATAATTTTTTGTATTTTCTGTACTACATGGTCCCTTGCATCTTCTCGTTGAAGACTCTCGTTCACTTCTCCGAGGTTCTCATCTTGCACATTCTCATAATCTGGATCAGCATTTGTCTCTGCACCTTTCGTTACACTGCTCATATTGTCTAAACATGACCCTTGGCATTATAACAGTCCATTAAGATGCAATTATAATGACAATATACCCTTTGAAATCGTATCCAATTTTTAGTAACACTCAAAAACAGAAGATGAAACAGCACCCCCTGAAATATATTTGTAAAACCTTACTTAGAGGGGGGAAACCATAGATTGAGTTTGATAATTAGTTCACTGATAGAAATTTTCACATCGCAAGCAATTCCAAAGCAAATAATATTGAACAGAAACTTACCAAAAGGCGAAAAAAGTGCTCAAAAATTGTCAAAAATCTGTGAAAAAATGGAGAATAATGGAGATATTTACCCTCCTCCGCAGGCGACATTCACGCTCAAACCTTGCTAATAGCCTAATAGTACCAACCTGTTCGCAGGCTACGTCTGTCGTCCATGGAGGTCTTGCTGGTGTTGCAACTGGCAACTCAAGCAGAAAATCTTGAAACATCTAAAGAAAAAAAACAAATATGCGCTTCTGGAAAAATTTGTTACTACTTGTGCTATCATTTGTGCTTATAAACTTATGGATTAAAACAAAATCTTATGTGTTTGAAGAGAATATCATTATAAAAGCTGGGCAAAAATATGCAGGTATGAACACATAATTATTACCAGTATTGATTTTTCTGGCCACTAATAGACAATTTTACCCGTCATCTTAATGAGATTATTTTACTATTATGACTCAGGTGGTGATATACAGAAAGCATCTCGAGGAATACCAACATACTTAGCAGAAGTATATCCTGGACATATTCTTCCAAAAAGTTATAGACAATGGGTCATGTTCAAATACTCTGGGCAAACAGTGGCTTTGTCTATCTTACATGCTTCTTTCACAGAATATATAATACTAATGGGAACAGCATTGGATACAAATGGATGTATAGGTAAACATACTAGTTACATTGATGACATTTGGTGTTGAGACTTGGTGGTTGAGCCTTAAAACCATACATCTCTTTAAGTTATGTCTTCACCATATTTTCTTATTGATGTAATATAGTCTCACATCTCAATATGTTGTATTCAGGTCGTCATTGGCTCAACGCCACATCTATTGTGCTATCAGGATCAGTAAAATACTGGAAAGAAGGCATGCTACAAGCTAATGAATACAAAGCAGGCAATCATTTTGTTCAATACAGTGGCACATCAGGTTTTTTAAGTTGGAGAGCTGATTCATGGGTTCTGGAGTATGGCCGTGGATTTGTCCCAACAAGCATTCCATCACTGATCTCTGACTCACTGTTCACCTCGTTTGATCTTATAGGAATCTTCAAGCTGATAAGGGCAATTATTACAGCTAATTACTATGCACTGAAGACTGAAATGATGTCATTAATTGCTGATATATAAACAGTACTTATTCGATTGTACCTATAGCAAATGGTTTGGAAATCTAATCGAAAGGAAAACCTTGGCATGGAAATTAGTGTAGCGCAATAAAATACACAGAGCAAAAATTGTGATTTATTCTTAACTAACTGTACACAGAAGTGGAATATCTCAAAACATTCTACAGCACGGTAATCAACTCAAATTGCTCCTAGCCATACCCATATTCCTGACCATACCCATGACGCGATACTGGCCTAGCACCATGCTCCATGCCATCACCAGCATAACCATGACGACTGACAGGCCGTTGACCATAGCGACTGCTGGGCCTGTTAGCCAAAACTTGGTCCCAGTCATCCCCATTGATCATGCCATACTCTGACGATGCTTCCACAGGGCTTGGGTACCCAGCTTGTAGAACAAAAAGGTTCGAATCAATATGTACTATCGTTTGTAACAATAGCTGTATTTCAATAAGCCTCACAAGCCAGCAAATGTTGGCCAAATTCAGACGTTTGTATCCTTATAGGAGCAAGCAAATAAAACTTATTCTCACTTGCTCATGTGTTATTCATCACATAAAGAGAGTATGATAGTTATAATGAAGAGAATCTGCCAGATGACTGCTATCTACTATCATTGATCAATACTGCACAGCCTAGTTATACCAATATACCCTTTGACTTAAATCCTAATACTGAACACATTGAACTAAAATAGTAATACCTATATAACCACGTTGTGTGATGTCATCATCATAAAGATTATACTCAGATCCAGGACCGTGCAACATCATATCTGGTGTACTAGCTCCTTCCCGGCTAGTAATATCACCATACACATGCTGACCGTAAAACAAATCTGGACGATCAAGAATATCACCATCATCAATAAAAGTAGGTTTGTCTGCATACATCATCAGTTCATCATCAACAGCCTCGTCTTGATGTTCTTCGACCATCTCAAGCCATTGAGAATTATGCCAACGAAACTTTTCAATTTGAATTTTTTTTGCCCATTCCTGATCAAATTCCTAAACATATGAAGAAAAATACTAAAGTTATAGTTAAGAAAATACCTTGGTAATAAACTTCTACAAGTAGATATAGGTATATGGAATCCATTGATTAAGTGTTAAAAGTGAATTACATTCATATTACCATAATAATGTCCAATGTTTGATCGCAAACTTTTCTAATCTCTGCATTCTTATCATGCATCAGATCAATCAAATAGGCTGGTGCTTCTGAACCCAATGTTAAGTAAAATATTTTAAGTATGAGACTTCCTACAACTTATAAACCGATGACTTACAAAGCAGTGTACAGTATTGTTTTGGGAAAGGATACGAGATTGTTTAACAATAATTTCACGCGTTGCTTTGTGGAAAGCCATTTGATAGAAGACATAAACAATTTGTAACACAACTTCATCATCTTCTTGCTTGGCTAGAATAAGAAAAACAGTTTGGAACTGATGGAGTTAGTCAACATAATAGAGAGTAAGCTTTGTTTACCATTCAGAAGATCAATGAGTGTTTGAGGCACCCCTTCTTCAGCCAGGAGCGAAGCGCAAGAATCATCAGCGCAAACTGTTCCGACCAATATGATCACCTCCAAGACTAAATCATCTTCAGCTACACCTGGCTGTAATTTGCTTTTGATATAAGACAACATGTCATATTTCGTCAAGAGCTGAGCATAATCCAAGCCTCGTACAGCGATATTACCAAGAATTCCCACAGCTTCAACAACAAATTCTTCATCAGAGCATGTCTTCACTGCATTGGCCAAGTCTGCAATGAAAGGCTGCAAAAATATCGCAGGCAAATCAGCAAACAAAATAAAGAACAAAGTGATTGGCCAAATGTCTACTCACCACAAACTGTTCTTTTGTTGTCCCATCATGCTGTGAAATATTTCGTGCCATTTTTAACAAGAGAGGATCTTTAAACTTGAAAGCTCGTTTCATGAGCAGCTTCAGTCCAGACCCCTCGCATATTAACTGTGCGTTTCTTTTGTTTGCTGCCAAGTTCACAGCTAGAGCCACTAGTTCCAGAGGGAGGCGATCGCTTTTTGTTTCTAACAGCATTTTCATGATCTAGAAATAGAGAAGCTATGGTGAGCAAGTTTTCCTTAGCAAGCGCCCTGATGAATTCACTTGCTCAAGTGAACAATGAACAAGGTTCCCTTGACAAGTTCCCTGATGAATTCACTTGCTTGTGTGTAGGACGAACAAACTCTCCTTGACAAGAGTCATGATAAATTCACTTTCTCTTACTTTACAAGTTTCTTGACAATTCACTTGCTCGTCTGTTTGATGAACAAGGCTTCTTAATCTCAAAGGAGCAGAGTTGTTGAGTATATTGTGTGATTTCACCACTTACTATTGGTATACAGTCAGTATAAGTAAACATAGATTTATAACGATCATCCATGCTGATATGATACAAAATACACAGCACAACAATACATTGAATGTCATTGCCTA